>JAUPMG010275029.1:0-18950 GCA_031762675.1 Pachysandra terminalis | reverse complement strand
CCCCCCCCCCCCCCCCCCCCCCCCCAAACCTCACGTAACTAGGTAGTGGGGAATGAGGAGATTGAGGGGAAAGAAGGAAAAAAAAAAAGAGGGGAGAAGAAGAGAAAAGCATATTGTAAGAAGAAAATGACAAATGAAAGGAAAGCTAAGGAAAACAGGGTGAAAGCAAAGAAGAAGATCAGAACGAGGAAGCAAAAGGCTAATCTGGAAAAACGAAGTAGAGAAGGAGGCTAACCAAACAAGGCCTGAAGAAGCAAGAAAAATTAGAAGACGAAAGAGATGTTGATCGGGACTTTTCTCCGGATCGGGATGAACAAGATCGCGAGGTAGAAATTTTCATAGTTCTATGGTAGGCATGTTCATAGTATGTGATGAAGCTATAGAATTATGCATATAGGATCATGGTTTGTATGTGGTTGAAATTAGCATGTGATCTATGATTTCTCAATGTTTATGAAGATCATGTTAATGATGGTTGAATTATGAGATCTATGAACTTTGATGCTTGAGAACTTTGTGAATTATCATGTTAGTCTTGTATGAAGGTTAGGTATTGATTATAGCATGTTAACTTGGTTTGTATTGGTCTAAAATATGATTTTTATGTTTAAAAATGTCAAATTTAAATGTTTGGATGTTTGGGCACGAAGCACTTGAGAGAAAACCATTTTCTGGGTTCAATTTGCCTGTTCGGCAGCTGTCGAGCTCGAAAAGTGATGAAACTTCATGGGAAGCCCCATGAAGCCATTTAGTATGTGCGTGTGGAATTGGTTTGTGTGCAAAATGCCTGTGTAAGATTTTGTGCAATAAGTTGTATAAATTTCCTAGTTTCTATGTGATTTGATTGTGCATAGTATGATATTATATCATCATGTAATATTGAGTGTTTATATTATGATATGGATTATGTTGTCTGAACTTAGTATGTACTACATGTGTAGTTTGATTTATTATTGTGAGAATGGTATGTAAGGCTTATGTGTAATTTCTGATTGGTATAGTATTGTGAATGATGCATGAAGCATGTACTTGTAATCCTTGTGTTGTGTGTAATGCAAGTTGTTTGGACTGTTGATTGTGTTTGTAAAGGTGAAAGTCCTACCTTGGGGTAGATCCCGAAAGGAAAGAGGGCAGCTTATCCTGCCTAGGGTTCATTCCCTGAAAGAAAAGATGGCATATTTCCTACCTTGGGTTGTATATTTTCCTTGAAAGGAAAGGTGGTGGCATTCTACTTTGGGTTGTATTCCCTAAAAGAAAGGAATGTTGGCTTTATCTAACAGTGTTGGCATCAGTGCTGGTATCAGATGGGGAAATAGTATGTATGGCCTAAGCCTTAGTCTTATTATCAATATTGGACAGTATTACCAGTAGTCTGTGGATGATATCCATAGTGTATGGCCCGAGCCTTGGTCTTAGTAACAGTATTGGAAAATATTCTCAGCAGTCTGTGGATAATATCCATGGTTTTGACTTGGCTTATTATTCATTGCATTCTTATCTCATTTATTGCATTCATGCTTTTGCTTCATATGTTATTGCATGACATCCACTTGTAATTGATCAGTTAGCATCCGCATGCCCATACTTGCATTGCATGAATAACATTGAGTTATGTAGGATTATGAATGAGAATTGGAGTGTTAAGGTGAGACATTGAATTTATGTAATTATTGGCATTCAAGTGTGAAAGTTGAAATTCCATATTTTATCATGAGGAGATCATGACTGTGTGCAATGCAGTTTTATTGAATTCATAAAGAAGTTCTTAAAGACTTGCATCGAATTGAACTGTGATTCTTATTACTTATCTTGTATATTATGAGGTGCTATGTTTTAATAGATTAACTATATGCATATTAAGAACCTTGATAATGAACTACGTATGTGCTATGTGAGATGAATTACATGAATGAATCTGTTTCATTATATGACTATGGAAGTATCTATTGTATTGCGATGGAGTTTTCCTATTGAGCTCCCAAGCTCATTCTTATGTTGTTACAGGTTACCTTTGGATTCTGGAATGAGGTGGATAGCGATGGTTGAACTCTAGCGAGCAAGGACTAGGACCGAGAGACCTTTAGGAGAGTGGAGTAGCTGACGATACCTCTTTAGTAATTAGACTTTGTGGACCTGTGAGGGCAAGAACAATCTTAAATTATACTTGAACCAAGTGATTAGTTTGATTTTATTTTCTTATTTTAGTAATATGGGATATTGGATTTAATTTCTTTTAATTTTATCAGACTTCCGTTGTTTTGTTAGTTATGCTCTAAATAACCATGGAATTTGTCATGTGATTTATATGGTTATTGTTAGCCGTATCCGATTGGATCTGAAGGTCAAACCTTGAAATCCTTGAGATCCCATATCTCGAATTTTGGGGCGTGACAAATTGTGATTAAAACTATAACTGTGAGTGTGATTATGAGTAAAATATGCATATGACTATGATTGTGGTGATGAACATATGAAAGTAATAACATGATATTATGACGTGTAATAAATTGCATGAAATAACCTGTTTCATTAAATGATTATGAAAATAACTGCTGTAATTATTTTAGATTATTCCTACTGGGCTTCCAAGCTTAGCCCCTATGTTGATACAGGTGGACCATTAGAGAGATGGCATGACCAGGACGGAAGGCCCAATTAGCTGTGAATAAGACAAGGAAGCTTTAAGAATTAGGAAATTGCTGATGAACCTTGTTAGATTTTAATAGTTGTGTTTTGACCCTTAATGGTCGATAACAATGTAAATGTTGGTTTGATTATAGTTTTGCTCATGATTGTAATAGAATTGTTTTAAATTTTATCAGACTTCCGCTGTATTTAGTATGCTCTGTTGTATCTCGGGTTATTTGTTAGTTTGGCCGCATCCATGGTTTTGGATCCGAAGGTCATTCCTTCATGAATCCTCAAGATCATATATCTTGGATTCGGGACAAGAAATTTTGGTCTCTTGTGCAGTGGTAAATGTCCTCTCAATCGGCTGATGATCAAGAACTACATCTTGCTCTGTAGTAGGCTGGATTACTACATTGTCTTGCATAGGACTTGCAACTCTCTCTTCCTAAAAATAATGTTTCGTGGTTTTGTGATCCCACCAGCACCATCGTCTCCTAAAAACTTAGCAGTCACAGCCTTGACAATTCTAATGCTATGAGAAGGACAATAAAATCTATATCCCTTCTAGATAACCAATAAGATAAAAACTCATTGTTCTAGGATCCAACTTCTTTTCATGTGGATTATATATCCTAGCTTCTGCTACACAACCCCAAATGTGCAAATGCCTGAAACTGGGCTTCCTACTAGTCCACAATTCAAAGGATTTTTAGGGATTGTCTTATTAGGAACCCGATTTAAGATATAAGCTGCCGTCTTTAAGGCATCACTCCATAAGAAATATGGTAACATTGAATTACTTATCATACTTCTTACCATGTCTTTAAGAGTACAATTCTGCCTTTCAGCTTTACCATTTTTTTTGGGGGTCTCAGGTATGGTATACTAAGCGATAATACCATAATATTGCAAGAACTTCGCAAAAGGTCCAAGATTTTGTTCCGATTCATCATACGTGCCATAGCATTCACCACCACGATCAGATCTTATAACTTTAGTCTTTCGATTTAATTAATTTTCCACTTCATCTTAATAAATCTTAAAATGCTCAAGGACCTCTAAATTATCATGAATAAAATATAAATAATCATATTGAGAGAAGTCATGTATAGATATAATAAACTATCGATGTTCATCCCATGATGGAGTAGGAAAAGGTCCACAAATATCGGTATGCACCAAATCTAAAAGTCCTGTGCTCATTGTCGTACCTTTCTTTCTAATTCTTGTTTGCTTTCCGTTAATATAGTCTACACAAACTCCAAAATCAGTAAAGTCTAGAGATTCCAAAACTCCATCTTTGATGTCTCTTCATTCTTTTCCATGAAATATTTCCAAGGCCACTATGCCATAACATAGATCAATTCTCCTTTTTCCAAAGCACATTTAAATCCAAGATTACTACTCATATGAAAGGATGAATGTGATAGACCAAAAGTAGAATCAACATTTAATTTATAAAGTTCATCACATAATGAACCAATGACAATAACAGAAGCGTTATAAAGTAAAATAAAATGACCATTTCCAAAAGTAAAAGTATACCACAAGAATCCAGTCTAGAAATTGATAGAAGGTTTCTCCTTATGGAAGAAACATAAGAAGTATCTACTAAATTCAAAATATAACCTGTGTCTAACTGAAGCTAATAAAATCCTATGGCTTTGACTTCTACAGCTTCACCATTTCCCATGAAAATGGTCCTTTCCATATCATTTGGCTTTCGACTGCTTCGAAATGTGCATAGAGTTACTTATATGAATAAAAGGCCCTATATTTATCCACCATGAATTTAGTGATACATTTGCTAAATAAGACTCAAGACAAACAAAAGAGATGGGCCTACCTTTCTTTTCCAGCCATTTCTTGTACTTTATGTATATATCCCTTCTTATTACAGAAAAAAAAACATATTCCATCATTTTTATTTTCATATTTTTGATCATTATGAGACCAAGTATCCCTGGACTTCTCTTGCGTCTTTTCTAAATTCTTTTTCTATTCATTTCTTTTTTTCTTCCTCCTTATTGGTTCAGAAGTAACTAGATGTGCACTTTCTTTTCTTTCTTGCCTAAGCCTCTCTTCCTCTTGCACACACAACAAAATTAGTTCATTTAATACCCATTTCTCCTTTTGTGCGTTATAAGTAACTTTTAATGGACCGAATTACAAAGGAAGTGAGCTAAGGGCCAGATGGCTAAGGAAAGCTTCAGAGATGTTTGTCTCAAGAAACTTTTATTACGTAGCAATGTTAGACATCTCAAGGATAAACTCTTGCATATTCCCCTGGCCATTGTACCTCATATTCATCATTTTATTCATTAAGGCTCCAACCTCTACCTTGTCAGAACCTATAAACCTTTCTCCTACTGCATTTAGAAAAACTTTTACATTTTTTGGTTTTAGGCACACAACCTCGAATAGTATCTAAAATTGAACGCTTCATTATCATAAGACTCATACAATTGGACCTCTCCGACTTCTCATATTTTTTATTTTGATCAAGCATACTAATATTAGTAGACTTGGTGGGTTCGTCCTCTCGCAATGCAAAATCAAGGTTCATACAACTGAGGACTATCTCGACAACCTGCTTCCATTTCTTTTAATTTGACTGAGTTGGTGCCTGAATTCCAGACAATTGACTCGTAATAACAGAGGAATTGATAACTGTAGATAGAAAATAAAAACAAACAAGCTCACATATTCGTATTTCCAAACAATTGTAATGCAAGACATGCATTTCAATTTTCTTTAAATTTCCCAAATGACTTTAGACTTTTCAAAGTGTGTCTTTTTAATAAAATAAAATGACTGATCTAGTGATGATCTAGCACATCATCACAGTCCCTCATTTGCGGCGAGACTATAATAGACAATCCATCCAATATAATCTTTATAGTAAAGTCAGATGATAATAACTATAACAAGTCTTTGAAAAATTTTAACACTTTTGTGTAGAAAAACCTTCTAAACTGTGATAATCAAAAAACTACCTTACCCACCTAAAACTCTACCAAGTGATGCTCTTCCTTTGGGTTGGTCAACACTTGTAATAGTTTAAGATGCAATTCATTAGCAATCTATGAGATACATCAAGGTACCAAATAGAAATTAACACTTATAAATCTTTATGATTGGGCCACTTTGGTGACTACAAACACTCCAATTTATAGGGTTAAAGTCAAGATTACTTTTATTTATCCAACACAGCATGTGAATCATTCTGTAGACATAATTTCATAATAATATAAATATTTTGATTCACATGAATATTATAGATAAATTTCTATTATGAAAGAAAAATTTCATAGAAAGCATGTAATTGAATCATAATGTCAATTGAATAAAATCAATAACCGGCTTTAAAATAATAAATAGCCGATGCTGTAGTTATATTCAAAACAAAGTTTTTGGCTGTTAAAAGTGGTCTTGGGTTGTTTGATCTTGACCAATAATCTTTTATGATGACTTGCATGAGACATCATAAAATTGTGCTTGGCTACTTGATGGGAAAGATCTAAGAGGCTACTTTATAAGATAGATCTAACCCGAATGGCCTATAACATGACTATATAAAACTAATAAAAAATTTAACGATTTATGCACTAATTTTACTGGTTTGCTCTGATACTAAATGTAATAAATCCAAGACGTACCTGGTAAATTTAGTACATAAAATCTATATAAACATAAATAGTATACTTGTAGATATATTGTCACGGTGTTACTACGATCCCCCAAAGTATAAGTCAAAATTTGACAAGTTGATCTTCTCCTCTCTTCTTTACCTTAGACAATACTCTCGAGAGCTAAAGATTGTAAAGTTTCTATCATCAATAATGCTTCAAGTTAAGGTGATAGAAACTTAAGCAATGAATGTACTTTATGTGTTCTCCCATTAAGAAATATTTAGACCTACACTTTCAACGTACCATGCATATATTATACACATATGTTATAGTGTGACTACGGTGTCCCGAACCTAATATAAATTAGCGATCACTAAAATCTAGATTGGTCCTTACCGCATGCTATCAAATCGGGTATGATCTAATCTGAGTTTTTTTTCTCAAAAATCAAATCATAATTATCTATTTAGACAACATATAGATAATCTTACATGTAAAACTTAGCCTAATCTAAGAAAATCTAAGATATGGCCTCTGGTGGCCTTCACAGGATCTCAGTAAAGAAACTGTTGCTTTGAGAATCATATATCCAAGGATAAGATATCTGACACTTGATACCTTATTCGTGATGTAAGACAATGGAAGAAGCAAAAAGAATAACTCAACTAGAAAAAAAGAGAGGAAGAAATAAGCTAGGAACCAATAGAAACTCATCAATGAAAGAACGTTTAGTGAACAAACCACTATGAATTAGCTAGAAAAAGGCCATGAAGGTGGAACATACCATCATGAATGATTATAACTAAAAATAGATCTTTCGCATTCATATAAGAAAACATAATTTCTAATATTCTCAAATATCCTATGGAAATACCTCCATGTTATTAATTTGATTGCATATATCTTGATCCTTCATAGTACCATGTTTCAGATACAAATCCTCTTCAGAGAATATAATGCCACGTGTATAGGGTACTCCCTGAATAAGCCACCGGTGCCCCCCTCTCTACTACCCCCTTGGTACCTTCTAAATGGTGCTGAAAGGATGGTTGTAGCCATCCCGTTGTAGAGGATGTGCGGCCCTATGCTTCTACGTCAATTTGTTTGCCTACTTTTAATTATTAAGTGATAGATATTGCACTTTTGCTTTCTACACAAGAAGTGCGTTAATTGGGAACAAGGCTAGTTCTTGTTCTTCTTAGTAGTTGTTAGATATCGTGGATGGTCCACATGGGTTTGGGTCAACCCGGTTAGGTGCATCCATATTAGACCATGACCTGGTCTTTTGTGAGTCCACTTTCCAAGTCCTTATTGGATAAGGAGTTAGAGAATACCTAGGAGTTGAGTCAAGTTTTCTATATATTAAAAAATCCTCCTCCTAAAACCCTAAGTGCAATATTCCAACATGTGGAATTTTATTGATCTCTCTCTTACTTCCTCATCTCAAGGTCTCTTAGAGATCTAGTTGCTTCTAGGGCTTCCATACTTTAGTCACTAGTTTCTTGAGTACGGGCATTAGTGCGTGATTCTAGTAATCACGCATAATACGGACATGAGGCTATTGCGGTTAGTGACCGAGATCTTCCACTACAGATCCTGATTCATATAAAGAGGTACGTGATTCGGTTCATTTTTATCCTTCATTTGTAGCAAAGCCATTATCGATTCGTCTTCATTGGATAAGAGGTATGTTGAAAAATCCTCTTTAAGAATCAACCTAGTTGTTGTTTTTCCAGAAAAACTGCATACAATGCATAATTACAACAATGGTTGATTAAGGACCATTTTGTGCAACCATACATTGTGATCATCATAGTTTTAGGGTGTTTATTATTGGGGTTCAACATCAAACCAATGATGGGTCCATGAGAGGAAGAGTTAATGAAAATTAGGTTAAAATAAGATTTGTAAGAAAACCCAATAGCTGAAGTGGGTTGCTCGGTTAATTGAAGCAACCCATTGGCGGACCGAAGCCCAGCCGAAGACTAGCCGATGCTAGCCCTCGGATAACCGAAGGGGTTTCTCGATTAATCGAGATGACTTGACTGAGAAGCTTAGATTCGAGTTTTCTAACCAAATAAGACCCTTCGGTTAACTGAAGGAGCCAAAAATTTAAAATTTATTTTTAAATTAAAATTAAAATTATATCCTCTTATATGTTATTTTATTGAGTATTGTGGCATGATTTAATTTGTGATTTGCAGGTTTAGATGTGATAAACATGTGGATTAAGACTGGTTGAATTGATTTTATTTCCTAGTTGGATTTTGCACATTATGGGTTAAAGGTGATCTTAATTTTTTATTGTATTGTTGATAATTGTTCTTTATGGCCCTAGGTTTGGTGTATTTTTGATCTGATAGATAAGTGATTAATATTACTGTGATATCCTATATAATGTTAAATTAATTATGTGTGTGTATATGAGATATTAATTAATGTGCAATTCTTAATTGTATTGATATGGCATCTAACAGCATAATATATAGCTGACCTAAACAAAGGGGATAAAATTGGATGGGAAAAAATATGACATATGGCATAGAAAAGTCCAATATCTCCTAAATGAGCTCTAGAGGCTTTGACCCATAACCTAGCCTATATATTCTGAGGACCCAACACCATATAGATATGGAGGCCTATCAAGTATGGGACAAAAAAGGCCGTTGTACACACTTTACGATGTTTATCAATGATTTGATTGGTGAGTTTGAGACCAATAAAGTTGCGCAAGAATAATGGAATGCAGTGAAACTCACATTCACTAGTACATCCACTGCCAGAATACGTGCATTAATGATGAAATTTGAGATTTTCAAGATAGCTTCCAACATCTGTATCGTTGGGCATCTTAAAAAGATGTTATCAATGATATGTGATCTGAAAGCCGCTAGAAATAGCCTGTTTGATGAGTAGCTGTAAGATCTTGTTTTAATTTTGATGATATTTGTAATTTTAAAAATATTTAGGGGTTAATTTGAAATATTTTTAAGTGAATTGCTGATTGGTGAGTTGCATAGAATGACTAAAATGCATCTTCATGCAATCATGCCTTTAGTCATTAAGGATTGAGGGGTCTAAAGACTGAGATTAAGTCTCTCTGAAAGGCATGGATGGATGGCCAGGATTTTATCCTGGGTTAGTTATGTAACAAACCCTAATATTTTAATGTTTTTTGAATGAGAAGAAGAAAGGGACATGGAGATCAATATGGTTGTATTGTGCGTGCTTACTGAAGTTTGAAGAGAATAAATAGAGTCAAAAAAGGTTTCGCTGAAGAGGAAAGGATCCTCTTATTTAAGCAGTAAACGGGTCGGATTCGGACCGAATCGTAACTGATCCGAATCCGAATCTGATCCGATAATGAAATCCGAAAATCCGAATCTGATCCAAAATTCGACGGATTATGAAATAGATGATTCGAATTCGATCTAATAGTGGAATCCAAATATCCGAATCCGATCCAATCCGATAACCTGTATGTGTCTTTTGGATCTTTAGGTTTTAAATATTTAAATAATTAATTAATATTATATTTAAAATTAATATATATATATATATACACACACACACATTTAATATATATATATACACACACATGCAAGTTATCTATATGTATATATAATCGGATCGTATTGGATCACTATATATCCGAGTTCGATCCGATTATATTTCGGATCGGATCGGATCGCTTTTAATCGGATCTCGAATCATGAATCCTATATCGAATCCGGACTTATCGGATCGGGTTCGGGTCGGATCCGAATTATGATCCGATCCATTGACAGGCCTACTCTCATTGAAACTACAAGCAATGTAAGTATGGTGTTTGTAGCATTCTTTTAAGATAGTCTAGGTTTTAGATCTACATTGTGTGATTACTAGATTAATGATTTCATTTGAAGGTATGAACGAGTGAAATATGTTAGTAGTACGTACTTTGGTGATGCTCATAAGGAAGGTTTTATGTGATGCCTTGGATTCATTCCATGATAAAAAAAAATAGAGGACGGATACAAAGTCCCGTGGGTTGAAACACCCTAGAACTGCAATGTACAGGTAGAATACTTGAAATTCCAATTGCCAAACATGGCCCAGGTGGTTCACGAAGACACTTAGGGGATTGATAGTTGATCTAACCTAAGTATACATTGTACGAATGCCAAACAACATGCATTGCATTCACGTTGATGTGTTTGCCATTATATTATGAATAATGGAATTTGTGTGAAATTTCTTGTCATTGCATTCTAACAAACTTACCAATTTTCCTATCATTGCATCTCATCCTAATCCATCAGTATTATGTTATTTATTTTATCTTGTTACTGGTGTATAATGGATTTGATCCCTACTCCATTCCAAAAGGGATTCATTGTGTTATCCATATTTGGCTATGGAAGATGTTCTTTGAGAATTTTGAACATTTATTCATATTGGTTGTAATCAACATTAGAATAACTTGTGTATTGTTAAGGGAGGATGGTTTAATTTGGATATTTGTATTAACTTGACATTTTTGCATCCTCTTGGGAGGATGACATTACTTGATGGTTTTATTAACTCAAATATATAATGATATACATGCATATCAATTTCTTCTGCTGTGATTTATAAATTCTATTTTTTTTTTTTTTGGAAAAGTTGATTTATCATTTTTGATCTTGTTGTTTCCATGGTTTGGGTACCCATCCCTTGGGAAGGGGTGAGAGTCTCATTTGCAATTCCTTAGGGTGCCTAGGGAAGGGTAACCTGGAATTGGGTGTGACAATATGGTATCAGAGCCTAAGTTTTAAGTTTTATAGAAGTTCTTGTTTGTTTACACTTAAGCATGAGTGTATGACTGACACATCGTGCTAAGTTATGTTTCTTGTTTGAATGAATTTCTCTTATGATTCTTTGTACGTTATCTCTACCTTCCATTTTAGAAAGGCTGAAGGTAGAAGAAATGCTCAAGTAGAGGTAGTACATCAAGAGGGGAAGATAATCAAAATCCCCAACTGGATGAAGTCTACCGAACTCTGGGTGACATTGCACAAATGATGAGGCAAACTCAAGACCAAGTAGAGGGTGTGCCTCAGCCAGTCAACGAACCCAACACTCTTTGAGCATGTCATGCCGCAAAATATGGATCATAGTGATAAACATGCAATCACATATCTCAAGGGCACAACCTCGAGCTCAATCCCCTAAAAGGCTGCTAGGTTACTAATTGCACAGAAAGTGCGGTGGAGTTAATACACCTAAACATAATACTACAGCGGAAGACTAACTCACAAAAATGCTGGTTAACAAAAAAAATTTTATTCAAAAATAACTAAGAGTGAAAGAATAACAAATGGTTCTAAACAATAATCCAACTATCAATCTATAATCAAACTGCTATAAAACTAACATTGAACATAATTCATAACTAAGGTTCATAGCTCAGAGTAATAAACCAAAGAAGATCCATACTCTCCACTAGAGCTATAAACTAAACTACCAGGAAGTCAACTGCCATGCCCCGTCACCTTGTCGCCGGATCACGTGGAGGACCTAAAATATAAAATATCATGAAGGGTTAGCTCATAGCCAGTAGATGCAAACTAACAACTAGCCCTTTACAAATAAACACACACAGAGCGACCAGTTCTTCATGTTATCACACAAGCATGTTCATTCACATAAATCCATGTTACTTCATACATAACAATTGATCACATAGAATCTATCATGACATCCAAAACAAGTCATATAGCATTTCTATAACCTTTATCATATAAATATCATGATAAAATGAATGCATAATAATATATGCATTGCATTGAGTCTCACACATCATTCAAAAGCATCTCAATGTAAAAACCACCCTGATAAGATACCTCAAATCTCTGTCATGGACTTACGGATACCCGCTGGGCCAAATACAATCCAACTTTCAGGCAAGGATCAAACGCCTCTTGTATCCCATTTTATACCGGTTGGATAGGGCCGTCACAAATCTATGTACGCAATGCAGTCTAGGGACTTTCAACCCACGAGTCATAAGTGCCAAACCTATTTTTCCTTTAGGGACTCAAACTCACAGATCCCACTTAAGGTAAAAACCACCTTAATAAGATACATGAAGTTGCCTAATTCATTTATATTCAATTCATGGTTGACAGACAACCCAAGTATAGCTGACCATTTGTAACTAGATGGACTCGAAACTATAAGAATCACCTAAGCTCGCAAAGCTTAGTTACTGCACCACTATTTGACATCTGGTCCCTCACATCTATTAACCCATGATGACCCCATTAGCCTAAGCTAATCCAATTGGTATGACATCTCTAATGCCCCTACCAAGGTCATTTTACCCAAACAAAAACCTCGGGTGAACAGTCCACATCTAAGCATGCTAATATAATTAAACAGTAGAATCAGGCTCATAAGAAACCATAAATGCATAATCATATATAACATCTTAACATGCTTTACGATTATCATAATGTATTCACCTAACAGTATCCTCATCACATTCACACCATATTCACATTCACAATACATTACTTTCAATAGCATGACATTATCATGTATTCAAAACTCAACATAATATCAGTCATCTACACATTATCTAACCAATCATAAACATTCATTCATCTTAATTCACATTCATTTGGGTCTACACGTGTAATCCCATCACACACAACGTACAAGGCAAAAAAATTCTAACACATCAATATAAAAATTCTGGGTGTGCTTGGTTGACCTAGACCACTCAGACACAGGAAATACAAAAAATAGCACATATCGATACCCCGTCGACCCAACATTTTTACCCAGTCGACTGGGTGCCTGCAGACAACACGACATAAACATGGGTTTTGTGATCGGAACCACCCGGTTGGTGTTTGATCAACTGAAAACTCACCCGGTTGACTGGAAACACTTATCCGGTTGACCGAACAACGCGGACCTAGAAACATTTAGGATTTTTATTTTGAGCATACAAAGGATCTTTACACGAGCATCCATATGCAGTGCATCCCATCACACACAACATACAAGTCAAAACAATCCTAATACATCAATATACAAATTATGGGTGTGCTCGGTCGACCAAGACCACTCAGACACAGAAAATACAAAAAACAAAATAACACATATCGGTACCCGGTTGACTCAACATTTTTCCTCGGTCAATTGGGTGCCTGCAGACAACACTCGATAGAAACATGGATTTTGTGATCGGAACCACTAGATTGGTGTTCGGGGGACCAGAAACTCGCCCGGTTGACGGGAAACACTTGTTCGGTCGACCAAACCACGCGGAACTATAAAAATTTAGGATTTTGATTTTGGGCATACAAAAGGTCCGTAGTCGTCCCGAAGGCCTCCTAAAGCCACACCTTGCATACATAATGAAACCCTAGCTCTTCCAAATCTCCTACATTACTCAATCGATCAAAAAACAAATATAAATCATTTAAGGATTTAAAGACTGATTAAAACAAAAATCCCACATGCATCTGTTTTGAATCAAATAACTTCTTCTTGTTAATTTGTTTAGGGTTTAAAATCCCTAACACTTCACTATCATCAAACCAAATTAGCACTTCCAAATTTGCATAATCGAAAATCTATTGCTTTCATCCCATCTAGAGCATAATCTAATCACATACATAGACCCCACCTTGATTTTTAAAATCATGTCTAACAACCTATTATCAAAAGGTGTAAAGCAAACTAGTTTATAGGAATACACCTACCTCAAAAAGTGCACAGAAAATTCCACGAAAAAATGAGGCTAAACGCTTTCCAAAACACCGCACGATGCATGAAGAACGAAGAAGAAAACTCTGCAAGTCTTAAAACCTTAGCTCACCTTTCCTAATCTCTACTAACCTTATAGCCAAACACTCCAAATCTGATTATGATTAGAGTAGTAATCAGATCGAAACCCAAAGGCACGTATTTATAAAGAAGGCCTTGGTTCAACCACCGATCCAACCATGGTCCAACCACGTAAACCACACCAAACCAAAGGTTAAACCAAAATCACTTAATGTACCAAAAACATGATACAGTGTATGCTCCCCCATACAAGTATACACACATAATCACACAAGAACATAAATAAAACACAATCTAGCCGTGCAATTTGAAATCCAAAACCACAGATCATCATGAAATTCAATAACGCATACAACCATACACACAAATCAACATCCCACGTAAAATAACCACACATATGTTCTATTTGTACCTTGTGACTGTGTGCCACGAATGCAAAAGTTTACAGGTCACTACAGAGCAATTCAAGAAGTTAGGACCTACTATCTTTAAGGGAGCTACAGACCCTATGGAGGCACATAAGTGGATTTACCAGATGTATTAGATCTTTGATGTTTTGGTATATGGAGAGTACGACAAGATGAAGCTTGTTGTATTTATGTTGAAGGGAGAACCTCAGAGATGGTGGAGGATGTCTCCAAGAGTATACGAAAACGAAGAAGTGACTTGGGGGTCAGTTCAGGGCCTTATTTTGTGGGAAGTACTTTCCATTAAGCGTCAGGAAGCAGAAGGAGAAGGATTTCATGAAACTCAAATAGGATTCCATGTCATTGGTAGAATACGAAGTCAAATTCATCGAGTTTTCGTAGTTTGCACCATATGCAGTGGACGAAGAAGAGAAGAAGGCTTTCTGATTTAAGATTGGTTCGAAGCTAAGTATCAAGAGCAGACTTGTTACTCACCAGTTCACTCAATATTATGATATTGTGGATTATGCAAAGATAATGAAGACTTCTATAAATTCAAAGAGCATAGGAAAGTGGGGAAATGGAAGGAGAAAGGTTGGAATCAAAAAGCTCATCATCTGACAGGGAAGGAGCAGCAGAAGAGGCAGAGAACTCATGATGGGTCATGAGGTTCTCATGTGTATTATCCTTTTCCACCACAACCACAACGTTGTTTCAATTGTGGGAAAGAAGGGCACATATCCAGAGACTATAGACTACCGTAGAGATATCAGTTGCATCTAAATTATCCTCAATAGAGACCACTGTACCAACTACAATATCACTTACAGAGGACTCAATACCAACATTAGATGCCTCGGCAGGCACCATTGCTTCCTACTCCGTGACCTATGTCACTACAGTAATAAAGAGAGGGTAGAGCAACATTACCTTCATAATCGCAGCAGCCTCAGGGCCGAGTTTATGTCGTTAATTAGAGGGAGGATGGATTTCAGTTCCAAGGATCAGTGATGGAATGTACACTTTTGATATTCCATACACCAGCACGAGTATTATTCAATACTAGAGCATCGCATTCATTTATTTTATGTTCTTTTTCTAAGTGTCTGGGATTTTCATTGGATGTGCTTGGGGAGAGTCTTGTAGTTAAGAACCAGTGGGAGATTCTTGTAGTTAAGAACCCAGTGGGAGGTTCAGCTTTATTGGGAAGGGTGTATGAGTCTTGCTTAGTGGTAGTAGGCAAGCCTATATTTCCTCTTGATTTAATTGTTTTAGACATGAAGGAATTTGATGTTAGTTTGGGGATGGACTGGCTAGTTTCATATTATGTGTAGATAGACTGCCATAACTACATCATTTCCTTTGTGATTCTTGGAGATCCTTCATTGAAGATGAAGGGACTTCAGGATGGAGTGTTAAGTCATGGTAATTTTGGATTTGTGGTCAGTAGGGGAGAAGAGAAGCATTGATCAGTTTTTGGTAGTGAGTTAATTTGGAGATATTTTCCAAGACATACTGGGATTACCTCCTACAAGGGATATCGAATTATATATATTCTTGAAATCGGGTGCCACTCCTATTGCGCTACCTACATATCTCATGCGCCTACAAAACTGAAGTAGGTGAAGGTTCATTTGGATGAATTACTTAATTTGGTTTTCATCAAACCTAGCTCATCACCTTGGGGAGCACCGGTTCTTTTTTTAAACAAGAAGGACAGATCCCTAAGACTTTTTATTGACAACCGAAAACTGAACTGGGTTACTGTGAAGAACAAGAACCCTTTGCCTATAATTGAAGATTTTTTCAACCAATTGAAGGGACCAAAGTTCTTCTCGAAGATTGATCTTAGATCAGGATACCATTAGTTAAGGATCGGGAGAATGATGTACTGAAGACTGCATAACAAGGTACGGGCATTATGAATTTGTAATGATGCCTTTCGGATTGACTAATGGACCAGTTGCCTTTATGGATATGATGCATCGTATATTCCGACCTTACTTGGATCAGTTTTTGGTAGTGTTTGTAGATGATATTCTGATCTACTCCAACTTGAGGGAGAGCGTGAAGAGCACCTTATAATTGCAATTCAGGCTCTTGAGGACAATCAATTGTTTGCAAAGTTTAAAAATTGTGATTTCTAGAGAGATGAAGTGAAATTCCTAGGGCACGTGGTGTCTAATGATGGAGTTTCAGTAGATCCTTCAAAGGTAGAAGCAATGCTAAATTGGGAATAGCCGAATAATGTATTAGATATGAGGAGTTTCCTAGGTTTTCTGGGCTTGTACATTTGATTTATAGAAGGTTTCTCTCGGATAGCTACCCCTCTAATGAGATTAACCAGGAAGGAAGTGAAGTTTGAGTGGAGTGAAGAATGTGAGAAGGCAGTCAGATAACTCAAGGAAAGGTTGACATCAGCACCGGTGTTGATGATTCCTAAGAGTGAAGTGAAGTTTTAGATTTTTACTGATGCATCTTTTTTGGGGTTGGGATGTGTTCTAATGCAGGAAGGCAAAGTTGTAGCTTATGCATCCAAGCAACTGAAGATCCATGAGCAGAATATCCTACTAATGATTTAGAATTTGTAGCAGTTGTTTTTGCTCTAAATATTTGGAGACACTATCTATACACAAAAATAGTTGAATTATAAGACAGAGGAGGTAGATGGAACTGGTGAGTGACTACAACTTCTCATTGTAGTATCACCTGGGAAAGGAAAATGTAGTGGTAGATGTCTCAAGCAGAAAGCCAAGGAGTGTTGTAGCTCATTTACTAGTGCAGGAATGGATGTTATTAGTGCTTTAGTAGATGTTGGAATTCAAGTGGAGATGGAAAGGTCAAAATCCAAGCTCTATAATTTGATTTTCAGGCTGACTTTGGAGGAAAGAATCATTGAAGGGTAGAAGAATGATGCGTGGTTGTAGAATTTGGTAGCAGATGAGTAGAAATCGGATTGGACTCTAGAAGAGGATGACAGTATCAAATTGAAGGGTGGGATTTGTGTTCCGTAAGATGAGGGGTTGAAGAGGGAAATTTTGGAGTAGGCTCATAGGTCAAGATATTTTATCCATCCATGGAGTAAGAAGATGTAGAAGAACCTACATAGATATTATTGATGGAGGAAGGTGAAGATGGATATTTCTCGATATGTAGGCTAGTGTATGATATGTCAACGGGTAAAGGCAGAGCATCACAAGGCAGTGGGTACTTTGCAACCATTACCAATAGGAGACTGGAAGTTGGAGCATATATCCATGGATTTCAATGTAGGATTACCTAAGGCTTGTGCTAGCCACGATACAGTTTAGGTGATAGTGGATTGATTGACCAAGTGGTCCCACTTTCTACCTATTCACGCGTCTACTATGATGGATGATCCAGACAGGTTGTATGTGATGGTTCAAACCTCTGCTGAGAACTTCTTCTCCCAAAATAAAGATCATGGGAGAAAGAGGGTCACCTTGCGGCAAACCTCTAGAAGATTTGAAAAAACCTTTATAAATACCACTCGGGGTAAAGAAAACCAGGATTTCCAAAAACACTGAGAAAAAATCTGAATCACTAACTCATTAAAGCCAATCTTCTAAAACATATTTGAGAAAACCCCAATCCATCCGGTCATATGCTTTAGCCATGTCAACGTTAACCATAATATTATTGCCCCTAACCTTTCGATTAAGATGAAGCATAAGTTCCTGAGCAAGGCCAATATTCTCAGAAATATCTCTACCTTTAACAAAAGTTCCTTGTTCTTGAGAGACATGACCCAGTAAAATAGAAGCAAGTCTTATAGCAACGATTTTACTAAAAATCTTCTAGACAACCGAGGAAAGACTGATAGGCCTAAAGTAAGACAATTCTTTAAGGTCAGATTTCTTAGGAATCATGGAAATAAAATACGAGCAATAAACAACTAGTAGCTCAGCGCCGTTAAAAAAACCTAAAGCAACCCGAAGCAAATATTGTTTAACAATATCTCAGCGGGAAGTAAAGCAAGAAAATGACATATCGTCCGGGCCAGGAGCACTATAAGCCGGAATGCTAAATAGAGCATGATAAGTCATGAAATACCACATATTATATACCCTTAGTTGCATGACTTATCTGGTATTTTCTCATATTAAACTCTTCATTTCACATAAAAATTATCAATTTTTTATTACTATTGCTTTATATTTTAATTGTATTAATTATGCTTAATTTATTAGTGCAGAGACAATTTTGGAGAACAATCCTGATCAAGGAAAATCGGACCCAATCGGTTCAAACCAGATCGGGTCAGATTAGCTCAATCGGTTTAGATCCAATCGGGTCAGATTAGCTCAGACGGGTCAGCTTAGACGGGGCGGATTAAGTTCAAAGGGAATGAATTTAGAAATAATGGCCAAGGCTTCTAGAAGTCCCTAGCTTGATTGGTGTTCAATTTTCGTGAAGATTTGCTCCACAAAAGAGGAGG
>JAUPMG010275011.1:0-18954 GCA_031762675.1 Pachysandra terminalis | reverse complement strand
TTCTTTCTAATGTTTGTTAGAAGCTTAGCTTTAGTTTCTAGAAGCTTTCCTTTAATTATGTTTCCAGCCCATGTGGGTTTCTAATTATAAGCATTATTTCTAGAACCTTAGTCTTTATTTTGAATTATTGCTAGTCTAGTTTTAGGGAGAATCTTATTACTTTTTAGTATTTTAATCTCAACCATTGATTGAGAATTGAATGTTCTTACGAAATTCTAGCCATTAATTTATTTATTGAGATTCTTTTAAGATCCTAGCCACATGTCATAACTTTAGAAGTTATGATTGCGTGTGATGCACCCAGTTTCCTATTGGTACAACCCACCAATTATAATCAATCAAAAGTCAAACATAATAGCTAATTACTAAAATTTTAAATTAACCCTTAATTTTATATTAATTACATATTAACCCGATTATTTTTGTTGGGTAATTACAGTCCTCAAAGTGATGGTGAGTTTTCCAACTCAGGTGGACTTCAAAATGATAAGGGCTTTATCCAACACAAGTGGACCCCTTATTTGAGGAGATGTCCCAATACAAGTTGGTCCTCAAAGAAGTAGATGCTTTAGGGAATGTCCCACGAAGTGGGCCCTCAAAGGAATGAAGGGTTGTCCCGCGAAGGTGCCTTCATTCAGTGAATAGACAACATAAGGATGAGACTCAAATGGACACTCCCCGAGGAGGGAGCCTACGAATGAGCGAGGGTGCATATCCAACATAGGTGGGCCCTTCCTCAAAGAACTGAAGTTCGAAGGACTGCTCCTTGTCGAAGGGAACCCTCGAAAACTATATTATATTCTTCTGGCACGTCCACATGGCGTGTTGTCATTGGATCAATTCAATTTACAAATTGTCTCATCATCATTAGTCCCCTGTGTTTGACATGTGCCAATTTGACACGTTGTAAGCGCAACACAAAGAAAAAGGCAAATTCGCCACGCACATTAAATGCACACTAAGTTGCTACAGTGTATTCTGAGTCATAAATTAGCCGTCACTAGGCTTATGTCATATAAGAATCACATCGCATTATATGCATGTGCTGACGTGTTATTTGAGGATTGCTTGGTACATGCACTTTTTGACAGCCCAAGAAACCATCATTTTGAATTCTAGGCGGTTTCATGATTTCAAAATGAAGCGTATAAATAGAAAGGTAATCTTAATGGATTGAGTTACCTTCCTATCCATCTTCCTTTGCTTTTCCTGTTCTTGAGTTCTTGCTCTCGAAAGCTTCAGAGTTCTTTTCCCAACTTCTTTGTTCACTTAATGGCTCCCAAAGGAAAGGCTAGTAAGAAACAATCCCAGAAAACACAGGAGGCCTCAAGCTCGCATGTAGAGTTGGGGGACAACCTGTTCTGGGATGTGTCCAACTGTTGGGTTCCTCCGGAGGAGAGGAGCGGTGCAAGGTTGAAGATGTCGTATGCAGATTCCAAATTTATGAGTGAGAATGTCAAGCGATTCTGACTGACTCCTTACTTAAAGATCGCCCATAGTGACTTCCCTGTTTCTGTCATGGCTTTTAAGTCTCACCTAGGCCTCCCAACTGATTGGGGGTCTTGGTGCATGAGTGTTCTGGCCAACCCTCTCTATGAGGCCAGGCTGAAGAGTGCAGGCATTTTCAATGCTATTCGGGCGTCTATCTTGGAGATATCGAGAGATAACAAGGGTTTGAAGGCTTTTGGCCTTCAAACCCACACGTTATTCACAATGTTTGGGGAATTTGTTCCCACTCTTGAAGTCGTGCACGTGTTGTGCAACCTTCCTGCGGTGGGTGTCCTTAATCCGGGGGCCATTACATTATCTGCTCAAGAGCACGAGACATAGAAGGCATTGATTGACGGTTTGGGGCTTTCAATGAGGACGTCCATGATAGGCGCGAAAGGCGCTTTGTGCTTGAAGGGACCATCCGAGGGTAGCGGTTCTCGACAGACCCTCAAGGGGTGGGCTTGGGCAGGAACAACCCTATCTACTTCGAGGCTTTCTTTTCCATGTGGTTACCTCAATTTGTGCTCGAGGGATACCCTTACTACAAGATCCATGAGAAGGTTTTCCCAATTGCCATCAAGTTGGCTTAAGGAATCGAAGTTCCTCTGATTCTTCTATTCTTGGGGAACTTGTACAAGAACCTCGACTTGTTTAGGAAAGATCAGGCCAGGTCGATGGGTGATCGAGTGGTAGACATAGTGATCAACACCATCTTTCTTCAATTATTTTTGTGGGAGACTTATTCGGACTATGCTCCCATTCGAAGCAGCGAGAGGTCCACAGTCCAAGCCACAGGTGGCCCTCACCATTGAGCAACCCGTGGTGGAGCATGATCATTTCATGATGAGTGAGGCTAAGGACATCGAGCAAATCATCCTCCAAGGTACTCGAGACTTAAGTCAGCTGACAAGTCTTGTGTTCCCTCAAAGCGCATCACGAAGCCTACTCCTTACGCATACTATCCGGACACCTTGATTCAAGTGTTCGGAGTGCCCAGCTCTGTCAGATCCGAAGAGGAGGATGAGGAGACGACCTGCACCCCACCATCCTTAGGAGGGAAAGGCTCGAGCAACAAATCTTCGAGTGGCAAGGCCCCGAGCAGCAAGACCTCAAATGACAAGGTTATTCCCCCTCGAACGGTAAGTTGAGTCTTTATGATTGCTCATTGAATTTCGCCTGACACATAAGATTCTCTTGTCATTAATCAAGACATTTTTCAACAGAGCGGTGGAGGCAGCAGGAGTAACAAGAGTGAGGATGAAGTTCCGCTCTCCTTCTTAATGCCTCAGGGGAGAAGCACTTCGTCCACAAATCCCCCATCTGATGAGACCCATTTACCTCCTTTCTCAAGCAAAGTTCCAGGTTCTAACTTCCCTTCTCTCACTGATACAGATCCTAAGATGATTACAAAGGTGTTGGCCCGGCCAACCCCACTCCTTTCAGCAAGTGATGTTGCAAGCATCAAGTCGTCAAGGAACCAGTTTACAATGTTAAACATTCTTTCTTGTCAAATGCTTTCTTACCCACTTTCCTCTTTTGTGATCTGACTCATGAAACTTGCAGCAACTGTCAAGGGACCTCCCGGAGGTCCCCAAGGACCAATTTGATGCCTAGTATCCCGTCCTAATGACTGGTGGTTAGCAACCTATGGTGAAGGTTTTGGCAACAAAGAGGGCTCAGAGGAGGGCAGGCGTCACTGGGATGCCCACTATTGACAAGATGTCCTTTGATGACATGGTGCATGAGCTCGCCATCTACCGTGATGAAGAGATTGCAGAGAGGAGGACTCAGCAGGAAGGAAAAACCTTGAGCGAGGTGACAGCGGGGACTGAAGCGCCTGTTGCTCACACTGAAGTTTCAACACCTGAAGTGACAGTTGTTACAAGCTCAATTACCCTTGAGTCCTCTCCTTCGGCAACCAGTCGAGGGTTCCCCTTCCGGGTCAACTTCAAGCATCGAGGTGCTGCCAAGATTGAACGCTCTGTCCTCGACGAAGTCGGTTGTGGATGCCTTCACGCCTCCCTCTTCAAAAACCCTTACCTTGAGTGCGTCCCACTTGGGGGTGACAGTGTCTGTCATCACTTCTTCTCCTGAAGCCTCAGGGATTTCATCCGCGGTTCCTATTGCTTCATCAGTGGAGGCCTCCCTCCCAAAAGTGACCCCTTCGATTGCCAGTGAAGAGCAGGTTATGAGCATTGAGATTCCCTCCTCCCCAAAGACTTCGGATCCTCATGTTGCCCTTTTAGTCTCTGGACCAGTCATACATTGTTATGTGGCATCTGAGATATGGAGATTCTTCTTGAGTATCATTAGGAGGATTTGGGCTATGCCGGTGGACATTTATCACTTGTTAGCACAGTAGAAGTTCTCAGGTCTGGTATAGAGGAGGCGTATGTTGTATCGACTGCTTTTCAAGCTATTTTATGGCATATTTGGAGGGAGAACAGTCTGCAGAACTTTCAAGACACTTCATCCTGGATACCGAGTGTTATTGAGAGGATCATGATGTACTTGGATTTTTGGGCGCCTGCGAGGAGACAATTTGATGTTTTTCAACTATGGATATCATGAGAGACTGGTATATAATTTCAGTGAGTGGTAGATGTCCTCACTTCTGTCATTAGTCTAGAGTCCTCCAGTGGTTGGGTGGGTGACGTTGAACATTGGTGGCTTCTCTCATGATTACCCAGGTCCCTCTGATTGGTGGTGTATTCAGAGACAGTGGGGATGATATACTATTTGTTTATTTTTGCCCTGGTGGCGATGATGAGTTGGTGAGAGCTAGTCTGGGGGTCAGTCTGAGGCATGCTAGAGCACATGGGTATTAGGATTTAGTAGTGGAGAGCTCTTCGTCTTCTATCTTTGCCTGGATTGAGAGGCATGAGAAGTGTGCGTGGAGGTTCACTCATATGGTTCGCCTAGCTTGTTCCTTGTGCAGGGGTTGAAATATCACGTTCCAACTCGTATTTAGGGGTGCATCTTTTGGGTGTTTGGGTCTTATAAGGGGCAGCGATAATTTTTTTTTTTTTTCTGTTTCTTCTGCTTTCCATGGCTTGAGATGAGTTCCTTCAGCCATGGAGATTGTATGTTTTCCTCTGTTCATTCTCCTTTATATAATTCAACATTTATCCAAAGAAAAAAAAAGTTGAAGGAAAAAATATGCACTACACGCTAATGTGTTTCATGTGTAGAGCAGACTGTGATTCAATGGACAACCTTTTTCATCATTGTACAGCAACTAAAGAGATTTGGACTTACTTCATTCAGTTGGTGACGTTATTCTGGGTAATGCCACATAGTATTTTTTTACTTATGGAGTAGTGGACATTTCCAGGACTAGCTAAGGCATTTTTCTTGGTGATCATATGGGTAATTTGGGGGGAGAGAAACAAGAAAATTTTTTAAGACAAAATGAGTGACATCCAAACCATTATTATTACCTCCACCCTCTTTGTGGTTGTTTCTTGGATGTCGATACTTCCAGAGTTTAGAGGCATCTCAGTGTTGGAGAATATCAGAGGATGGAGTCTTGTTACGAAATAATCATCACAGGACTAGAGGGATATGGTTGTATGCAGTCATCCATGTATGGGCTCAATCCAATGAAATTTGATGGTTCTTCATTAGAGAATTTGGGTCCCCCCGGTGTAGGTGGTGTGTTTAGTGATCATGATGGGCGCAACCTATACGCAATCTTGGGTTCCATATGTCAGGGTTATTCTATATGTTGGATTTATTATGCGGGCCGACCTGTTGGCCCACTCTAGTTGGGCCAATCCGGGTCCCCTCTTTATTGGTATGTCCATACTTGTTTAAGTGTTGCAGACTCTCTCTCATATTAATTAGAAGATATAGTCTCATTAAGAGTTGAATTGAGTCTCATATATCTAGAAGACTCTTCCCAATCAATGTTTCATACGTGAGTTTCCAACCCTAGACAATCTCTCTCTCTCTCTCTCTCTCTCTCTCTCTCTCTCTCTCTCTCTCTCTCTCTCTCCATTAGAGATCTGGATTGCTATTAGATTTCCATACAGAGATCTGGCCGTTTTGAGTGTGGACAACTGTGTGTGGTTCTAGTAATCACATATGCCGATGTGGGACGGTTTCCAGTTCGTTAGAGATCTTCCGCTACAGATCCGAGTTGGCATGCATCAAGGTACAAGATCCGGTTCGATTATAACCTTCATTGGCATTAGAGCCCCTGTAATTCTTCTTCGTCGGACTAAGGTATATCGAGAACCTCATCTAATAAGCAACCTAGTTGTTGTTTTAAAGAAACATCACATACAATGCATAGATGCATTGATGATCATGAGAGGATTGTTGGTCGAATTATATATCGAGATCATCATTGTTTTGCAGTGCTAATTATTATTTTTTAATACCTAAACAATGATGGTTCGGAGAGATTAAGTGTTGGTTTTAATCGGATGAAGAATCAGATTTGAAAAACCCAGATTCCTGGGCATTGGTTAACCGAACTGGACTCTTCGGTTAATGGAAAGCAGTCGTTCGGCAGAACAAAGACTAGGCGAGCTAGCCTTCGATTGGTCAAAGGGGATTCTCTGTTGATCGAAGAGGCGTCAGTTAACAAAAGAGGCTATTCGGTTAACCGAATTGCCAGAACAGAAAACAAAATAAAGGGTTATTGGATTTGTAATCAAAGAGGCTTTAGTCGGTCGAAGGATCAACCAAAGCCCTCCTTAGTTAACCAAGGGAACCCCTCAGTTAACTGAGGAACAACAGAACAATATAATATGAGTTACTATAATTCAAGTAGAAGAGACTTCGATAGATCGAAAGACCAACCGAATCCCTCCTTGGTTAAACGAAAAGGACCCTTCGGTTAACCGAAGGACACAGAAAATTCAAAATTAATTTGTTTTAATTCCAATTAAATTTGTGCCCTTTTATATGGTTGCTTAAAGTACTTTGGCACTATTTAATTAAGTTATTTACATGCTTATATGAGATTACAATGTGAATAAAATCCTAGTTGAGATTCTGTAATTTCCTAGATGGATTTTGCATATTAAGAATGAAAAGTAGTATTAAATTTTATTGTATTGGTGATGATTATGCATTACGACCTATGGTCTACTGTGTTTTCGATCTGATAAATAAAAGATTAATACTACTGTTTTGTCCTAGATAATGATACAAAATCAGATATGTGTATATATTAGGTGTTAATTAAATGTGTAACTTTATCATAGTGATATGACTGCAAAAAGTATAGTAGCTAACCTGAACAAGGGGGAGAAATTGCATGGAAAGAACTATGACATCTGGCATAGGAAAATCCAATATGTCCTCGATGAGTCTGAAGCCCTAGAGACATTATCACATAACCTAGCCTATCTTGAGGAGGGGACCACTGCCCAGCATCATAGAGACATGGAGGCCAATCAGGCTTGGGCCAAAAAGGATCGTTGTGCATGTTTTATTATGTTAAGTAGTATGCACAATGACCTTAATTGCGAATTTGGGATCTATAAAACTGCACAAGAATGTGGAATGCACTGAAACTCATGTTTGCTGGTACCTCGACTACCAGATTGCATGCACTGACGATGAAGTTTAAGACTTACAAGATGGCTCCCAATGTAAGCATGGTTGAGCATCTTGGGACAATGTTGTCTATGATAAGTGATCTAAAAGTCAAGGGGAACAACCTAACTGATGAGCAGCAAATTCTCGTTGTTCTGAGATCCCTACTGGACTCGTGGGAGCACATGAAGCATACCATGATGCACAATGAAAACATTAAAACGTTCACTGATTTGGTGCTTCATCTTAAGCTCGAGGCAAAAGTCAAACCACAAGGTCTAACAACACTTCGCTCTAAGCCGAACTAGCGAAGCGCAAGACAACCTTTTCATGACCCAAACCAGAATTCTCATTTGAGGTTCAGAATTTGGATTCGCAACCTGTATCCCAAACAGAGCTTGGGAGTAGCATGCGATATCTAGCCAAAACGACTAAATTTAATGGATATTAAGTAAGATACAAATGATTAGATATTAAAGTTCTTAAATAATATCCGATATGATTACTCATAATACAAGTAGCGGAAAATATAACTGTCTAGTATTTTCAAATCAATTCCTCCCATTAGTTTAGGTAGAAACCTAAATAAATATTTCAGACGACTAACGTCTTTAGGAGATTAATTATCAGAGTCGCAAGGATATATATATATATATATAGGTAATTCATTCAAAGGAGAAATAATAAGGTGAAATATACACTCAAAACCACATAGTAAACAGCTGAAAGAAGTAAATATAATACAAGTCCATATCTGGCTAAAACTCCTATAAAACATTTATACAACCTGATATTTAAATAAGAACATTACTACACTAACACATTACATCAAATAATACGAACAGCTGCTACATCTTCATCCGATCTTCAGCAAATATACCTGAAATGTGGTTGCTATAAAGCATGAGCTACACTAGCCAGTACGTAAATAATTTCACAATTATGCTGACTAAAGTAAAGTCAAACCATTTATCAATAAATCTAGTTCACATAACAAGAAATACAAATTACATGAAATGAGATTCATGTGGTCAATTCATAATTTAATGCATGAGATGTAACTATTATATGAAATCCTACATGCCGTGCACTTAACACGTAAAATCACCACGTGTGATTAAATCAAGCATTCTAATATGAAATGTTGTCTATATGGGTTCCACATAGATTAATCATGCACATGATTCGGCTATTTGGCATCACCAATGTGAACTTCCCTCACCTATCATCTTTCCTCGTGTCTATTGGTACCATCTCTTAGGACGTCCCGCACCATGGGAGATCACAATCATTAACAATCTGTATGTATGTTACACACTTGATCGAGTCGTACTACTCAGGGAGGTATCACCAATGTGAACTTCCATCCCCCTAATACATGGTAGGAGTAAGTAGACTATTCTATATAACGGATCATAGTTTCACGGTGTTTCAACCGAGAGGACACAAGCGCCACGCTATTTCTGATCAGTGGGGATACTTAGATCCCAATGTATCATCAATGTGAACTTCCTCTGTGAATCATACCTAGCAGAACCTCTGATATCTTGGATATTGGGCATCACTAATGTGAATTTCCCTCACCAATCAATCCTCACTAGAAAGCACCCTCGACAATGATTGGGTCTATTAGGGTAGCAAGTCCCACAACTCGACCTTCCCAGTCTCCTCACTTATTATGATTTCCATATCATAATACTCTCATGTAATAATCTGGAGTCCTCAAACTATGGACTCTGGAACTGGGTGTTACTCAAGACCAAATTCATGGTCGAGAGCTAATGTTGTGCATGTGAATGAGTGCACATTAGCTAAACATTCAATCTTTGTGTACAAGGCGAAATAATAACTAACAAGTAACGCAGATCATCTGATTTACAAACAATAAGAATTACAACTAAGTAACAAGAATAGTGAAACCATGAAAGGGAAACCACACAAAATAATCCATGTATTCATATGAGATGCCTTAGCTGCATTAACAGGTATGTGTACAGTATTTGTCTCAATCCATCATTCACATTTATCAACACTCATAGTTAATGGGGAGGCAGGTATAATAACCATCGCCCTGAACTTCTCGTAATATCGTATTTGATAAGATCACATAATTCCTGAATTACATGCAAAATATATGATGCTTAACTAACTAGCCAATACGTATCTTTTATCCACCATGTCGGCACGATACACGTGTATTTTAGGATAACCTAATTTTTACAATTTATAATTTGATACATGTAACATACCGACCGTATTGGTTAATAGGATGCGGATCTTCTGTGATGAACACGCCCTGTGATAGGCATGTTATGTGAAATAAACATGAGGGCAAAATAGTAATCTTTCCCTCACCTGATGTACTTTATAATTTTGCCCTTGTGTTTGTTTCACATAACACTCCCATCACAGGGCGTGTTCATCACAGAAGATCCGCCCTCTCGTTAATATGGTCTATATGTTACAATATATCAAGTGTTTTCAACCAATATACACGATATATTCAATGCCTTTGCCTTCTTTTACATGTAAAAGTATGAAATACAAACCATTGATTCATTGTTCAACTCTTATTCTCGCTAATCAAAAAAAAAAAAAAAATTCCCATTGAAATATATCTAATTTCGTTCTAATACCCTTTCTAGTTTGATTGAAAACATCTAATATTTAGAGCTTAAAAAGCATTTTTACTCTTCTTGCATAGCTTTTCATGGTATCCATTGTAAGAGTTTGTTTTTTCAATTCTAATTTATATTTTTTTTTGTCTAAAAGCATGTCTTGAAATTATATTATAAGGATCTATGAATTTGAAGTAAAATCTATAGATCTATATGCCTAGTTTATAAAGTTTCTATTCAACTGCGTGTGTAATGGTTTATTTCCACGTTAATATATATTATATGTATAGTTCTATGATACGAAAATCATGTTAGTTTATCATATTTTTAACTTATCTTTGCAATTGAATCTTGCTTCAACTATCCACCATTTTCTATTTGTATCTACCATATCCATAATTTTTAAAAAGTTTCTATGTGTATCCAATACGTATCTTGATACGAATCCATTTTTAGACCGATCGATATTCGACCTCAATAAAATATTTTGAACCATGTTCATACATGCGCCTAGATAAGTGAACAGACTAGCTGACAGAATGGAGAGAGAAGGGGTGAACCAGGCCACCTGAACTACCTAGAGTCCACAGCATCTGAACCTCTAATACTGGAGCAAGGAAAGCTAAAGCCCAAAAGAGAAGACGGATAAAACAAAGAAGACATAATGCAGATGCTAACGTCTTCACCAATTGTATGCTCATCTCTTAGTTACATGGATGCCTCCCTCTCTTAACTTGCTTCCTATAGAAAGAGAGAAGACGTAGAAGAAGCAAAGGAAAGCATACTCTTTGTAAGTAGTAACTCCTACCATTGCAAAAGCTTTCTCTTAAAGGTCAGTATCACAGAATCTTTTTCTTTCGTTCTGAGAAAAGGGTTTGAAAAAGGGCTCCATAGCTAGGAAAGTCAAAGTCAGGGAGAAAGGTGCTGTACTTTTGGGCAAATCGCTATTGTAGTCTCGGCTTTCTTGTAGCTTTGGGGATTGGGACATGCCCTTCGGCTTCAAGCTCAAGTGCAAGCATAACTTACCGGCTGTCTGAACCCTTCTCACTTTTCTTGTGCGTCACTCTATCTACATGGCACAAACAAAAAAGTCGAGACAGAGTCACAAAGCCATCTTCCTTTTCTATTAATCAGTGACCAAAGATAATAATTTCAGGATAAGCTCAAAAAAACAATAGATGTTAAAGTATTATGTATACACATAACAATTATGTAAATGTGTGTGTATATATATATTATATGTTTGTGTGTATGTGTGACGTTTCCATTCAAGATTACAGCTACAGCCACCATGTGTGGGTACAATGTTTTTTTGTTATACCAAATGCCTTTCATATTGATCTCTGTTCAAAGATAAAAGTCCCTATAACTCTGTTGTTCATTGAACCTCTTAACCCAAGTAATATTGATCTCTGCAAACTAGATCCACCAATGCAGCATTCTAATCCCTCAAATCATAAAATCAAAATTCTGGCTAACTAATTTGTATTTTTAATCAGTAAATAAGGTATTGTATTAAATTATTGGAGCCAAGTACAGGAAGAGTAAATAATAGACCAAGAAAATAAACAAACAAAAATAGAAATAAGATGTTGATCATTGCTAATCAACTTCTCTACTTCCTATATTTTGGGTATTCAATTAGATACATACCGCCAAGCTAAACTCCGTAGTTAGAAGAGGCTACCTAGATCCACCAGTGTACCATGCTAACCCTTCATTCCAGAATCCCAACACACACATATACCCTCAAATCATGACATCAAAGTTGTGGCTAACAAATTCAGCACTGTCCTCTCCAAGCCAGCACAAGAAAAATTCAACAAAATTGCTTCACAAAAGGTAGAATGTAGTGTTCACCCATAAAGCTTGTAATTGATATTTCAAAACTACTGTCATTAATATTATAACTTAAAGAAGACATCTAAAGGAATTCAACAATTTAAATAAAAACTTGATTAAATAGGAAATGACAGAATTTCTATTTGATAAGCAAAAGAATCTTGCAACTCTATGCTTGAAATGATTCGAGATATCACAGATAATTAATTTTTGCTGCTGACGCTGTGTTGTGACATATGCTCTAAGTAAAACACGAAGAAGAAGAATAACCTCGCCTCATGGCAATTAGATCCCTTACTCTTCTGTTTTCCAGGTCATAACATACTAGCTTTGACAGACAATCTAACACGATTTCACCATTTTCCAACAAACACAATGAGAAATTCCGGATTCTTATTAACCGTCAAAAAACCAAACTGTCTTAGACCAAGACTCACATTCCTTCATCACCCAAATCTCAAGCTGATGATCAACATTAATGGACAAAGAAAGAAACCCTCATAACACATCCAGACGTACACGGTCCATGATAGAAGGCCATATAATTCAGGAAGGATGAGAAACAACCCGAAATTCCTCGTGTCTCAAGTCAAGAGAAACAGTTGCATGATTAGTGTTTTCCCGAGTTATCCAATACAATACTCCATTAACAAACACATTTGAGGAGAATGATAGGGATTTAAAAGGGGTATTTGCTATCCTTCACCACGACGAAGAACCCAGATTACAAACCTCAACCTCTGCATAACGAGGAGAAAACCAGGTCCCAGCTATAATTGGGAATACCACTTTGTACTTATTAGTGGAAGGACTGGAACCGAATCCAAAGTACTGAAAAACCTTCTTTTGATAGACGGGTTTTGATATAGCTTGAACAGAAAGAGACTGCAGATCATTTTTTGGATGCTTGATCGAGGTGCAGGTTGGCGAGACAAAGGTCGATAAGTAGAGTACGCCAGGATTTGCAGACGCACCTGCATCAGCAAGGATTCTTGCAACTTGGGATTAAGGAGAGCACTATTTGATTGGGAGGTGGAGGATGTGTCAAGTTTATTATCCCTAATTCAGGCATACACATTCAAAAAAGGTCCGGATTCGTAGGGTCTGGCTGAAAGATAGAAAAGGGGACTCCTCGGTTAGATCCTATTATAGTATGCTGTTTCAGAATTTGTAGATGTGCGGGGTTGCAGAACATCTTTACTAAACCAATATACCTTCCAAGATTTGTTTCTTTATATGGACATTGGTGAAAGATAAGGAATTAATAATTGACCACCTTCAATCGAGGGATTGGGCGATCCCAAATAGATGTGTCATGTGTAGAAAGAAAGAAGAAACTGTAGCTCATTTGTTTCTTCATTGCTCAGTGGCTGCTAGGGGTGCAACTCAGTTTGGTTTAAACCGAATCGACCCAAACCGACTTTGGTTCGGTTTGGTTTGGGATGGCATGCATATGGTTTGGCTATAGTTTAGAAAAATCCAAACAAAATTAGTTTGGTTCGGTTTTAGGTTGAGCCCTCGGCTAAACCAAACCAACCCGAAACCCAAACCGAATTGAACCGAACCAAACCGAATTCAATTTATTCTATATTTTATATATCATATATGAGTTTATAATTATAATTTATATACCATGTAGCCCGTACGACCGGGCTTATATTTAGGGCCCGTATTTTTTTAATTGTCAGGCTCAAGCTTGTGTTTATTTGACCTTTCCCAGATCTATTCTACGCGCATGCCCGCCGCGCGCGCCCCCGCGCATGGGGCTACCGCGCGTGCCCCGACATTGTGTATACAGTCGATAATCTCACATCAGTTAGGGATGAAATAATCCTCCAACCGATGCACTATAAGTAGAAGTTTTGCAACTTGCTTTTGAGGTAAGTTGCTCATTGGTGGTCTTATGGCCTAAGAAGGTAGATCGGACCGGTTCTACCATTGGTTTAATTTGTTTAAAAATTATAATTTTAGTTTTATTATTTTTAAAATAATAATAAATAATAAGTATGGACGGGCTTGGGCTTAGAAATTGAAAGCGTGTGCCGACTTGGGCGAATATTTAAAGCCTGAAGCTCGGGCTGGCTCGGGCCAGCACAAGTATAATTATATTTAGACTGTGACCCGGCCCGTTGTCGCCCCTTGAAACCCTTGTTTGGTCTCAGCCAAACCAAAACAACAATTCGGTTTGGTTCGGTTATTTTAATTTAATTCGGTTTGGTTATGGGTTTTCCAATTCAGTTTGATTCGGTTTTGGGTTGTTGTTATTACATTTCGGTTTGGTCTTGGGTTGAGGTCAATCCGAACCAAACCGAACCGAGTTGCACCCCTAGTGGCTGCTACCATTCGGAGTGATGTCCTAAGATGATTGGGGGTCTATTGGGTAACTCCAAGAGACATATGCATGCTATTTGAAGGGTGGGGATGGAAGAAAAAGAGATCAAGACTGAATATGATTTGGAATTTAGTTCCTTGTGCCATTTGTTGGATCATATGGAATGAGCATAACAAGAGGATTTTTGAGGGAGTGGAAAGGGAGGTGGAGAATCTTGGGGATAATGTGCTTTCAATCTAATTTTTCTGGCTAGGGTGGAAGGAGAGCTTCAATCGGTTTTATATTCAGAATTTAGAGGAAATTGGGATGTATTCTAGGGAGAAAGGAATCTGCTAGCGAAAGTTTTATATATTTTGATGTTTCAGGTTCTTTGGAAGTTTCCTTGATGTATTAAGGCTGTACCTTATTGTACACACTTTGTGAACATAGGGTCACTTCTTTCTGTCTTTGAAGTTCTGTATTTGCTCTATATTTGCCAATGATATAATATATATATTTTACTTAAAAAAAAAAAGAAAGATGTCCAATGCAATATCGATTGGAAGATCCAATATGATTCCAATCTCTTCCTCTTCTTTGTTACTGCTTCTCTTCCTCTTTTTGCCTTCGTTCATGATTCTCAACAAAAACAACAGATTTCTGTAAGAAGAGGGAGGCTCGAGTAGATAGAGACAGAATCTGCTTCGACAGAAAAGGGTAAGAGAAAAGAGGGATGATGGTACTCATTAGTAGTAGTTGTGAGGAGTGGGAGGGTTTGTCACTTCAGTAGTTGTATTCATGGTGTTAAAACTCGATATCAGATCGGGGATCATCTCGATCCGATACCGAGTTGGATCAGCTGTCCGGATTGTCCGATCTAGAACATGTACAATTTTTTTATTTTTTTTTTAAGTCAGAAAAAATTATAAAAAAGATAAATACATAAAAACAATTGAAATAAGTGTCTAATAACTTATTAAGAATCACTTTATTAACCAATATTGTTGCATTCAAGCGATCGCCAAATCAAAGCATGCAATAATTAACAATTTGACATTAACAAATGCAAAAACCCTATCATTTCAACTCCAAATTGATCCAATTAGAAGTGTATCTTAATAAAAATTGTTCACGCATCCCTAATTGGATCAATTATGGCTCAATTAGAACCCTAATTGGTCTAATTAAAGTTCAATTGCAGTCCTAAATAGTACGATTGCAAAAAACCCATCATTGCATTGAAACCCCTCGTCATTTAAACCCCTAATTGATCCAGTTAGAAGTGTAATTTAATAAAAAAAATGTTAACGCACTCCTAATTGGATCAATTATGGTTCAATTAGAATCCTAATTAAGGTTCAATTGCAATTCTAAATTGTACAATTGCAAAAACCCCGTCATTTAAACCACTTATAATTGATCCAATTAGAAGTGTAATATAATAAAACTTGTTCACACATCCCTAATTGGTTTAATTAAGGTTCAATTGCAGTCCTAAATAGTACATTTGCAAAAACCTCATCATTTCAACTCCCAATTGATCCAATTAGAAGTCTAATCTACTAAACAATGTTCAAGCATCCCTAATTGGATCAATTATGGTTCAATTAGAACCCTAATTGGTCTAATTAATATTCAATTGTAGTCCTAACTAGCACAATTTCAAAATTCCTAATTAATGTTATTCGTTATTATTTAATTATTATAACTTCAATATTATACATTTCAAAATATAAGTTTAATCAGACGATCCAGACGAGATCGGCCAATTCGATCCTGATCGCCCAGAGGGGACGATCCGAAACGGAATCCGTCCGAGTCATAAGTTTTTTAAAAATTTTTGTGATCGGCTAGGGATCACGGATCATCCCCAGTCGATCCCGAGTTTGACCAGCCGATCCGGACCGGGATCGGCAGATCCTTTAGCCCATGGTTGTATTGGAGTCAACTACTATGAAAAATATCGATTTGGAATCCAACGAGTTCGTGAATTCGTTCGTATCTCAAGTCCTTAGCCCTAGTATGAATGAAGTCTTGATCATTTCTAGGGAAGGCAAAGGGCGAGTTTTGACAACCCTAACCCACCCCTAAAGAAGCCCCATAATACAAAACCTGCTCTTAACCTAATCGGTCGTATCAGTGCGACGTGGGTTCCTAATATGAAATAACTTAAAAAATAAATATTTTTTAAGTTAAATCTATACATTTTTAAGACATATTTACTTATAATATATATATATATACACACACACATATATACATATAGGTGAATGGCAGCATTTTCCGTTGTGGCCACAATGTTAGAGCAACATTTTCAAATGAAAATGTTAATCTTTGGAAGACCTTTAAACTTCAAATTTGATTCCATAATTTACTATGGGAGCCGTCATTAGAGCTTTCTTTGATTCCTACAGTTAATAAAACTATTTATGATTCTAAGGCTGCTGATCTTGTTAAGCCTTTTTTCCAGCAATGACATCAAGGCTTGTTTGTTTAACTTGAATGATGACAAAGTACCAGGGTCTGATGGTTATACCCCCAAATTGTTTAAGGTCACATGGAATATCACTGGCCAAGATTTTTGCAATGCTCTGAATGACTTCTTCAAATTTAGTAAACTTCTCGAGCAAGTCAACCATACTTCAATCACCTTGGTGCCTAAGGGCCCCAACCCTACCTATGTGGAGGACTAAAGACCCATCTCTTGTGTCACTACCATCTACAAATGCATTGCTAAAGTATTGTCTAACAGGATTAAACCTATACTCAATGAGTTGATTAGGAAACACCAAACTGCTTTTCTTCCTAGTAGGCTCATCTCTGACAATATTCAGCTCACACATGGGCTTGTTAATGATTATCACCTCAACAAAGCTAAGCCTAGAGTTGCTTGCAAAATTGAATTTAGGAAATCTTATGATAATGTCATAAGGGATGCTATAAATACTATGTTTGTTGCCTGTCATATTCCCCAATAGTTCAGGAACTGGGTTATGGAACTAATCAGTACTACATCTTTCTCTATATCTTTGAATGGGTCTATGAATGGCTTCTTCATTGGGAGAAAAGGATTCAGGCAAGGGGATCCCCTTTCCCCTTACCTGTTCACTTTAATGATGGAGAACCTTGATCTATGTATTATAAGCAGAATGGAAACTCAGGAGTTCAAGTTTCATCCAAAGTGTGACAACTCTATGATCACTCACATCAATTTTGCTGATGATTTGTTGCTATTTGCAGCTGGTGAGCCTGAGTCAGCAAAGCTACTAAAGGATGCCTTAATTGATTTCCAAATCTTCACTGGCTTATCCATTAATCAAAACAAGTCTCGGCTATTTTCTGCTGCTGTCAGCCCTGGTATTCTTACCCAAATCAAAGGTATTTGGGGTTTTGAGGAGGGGAAGCTACCTATAAAATATCTGGGGATCCCTCTTGTTTATTCCAGACCCAAGGCAAGTGATTGCAAGGAACTAATTGAGAGAACATACAGAAGAACACAGAGTTGGAAGTTCAAGACTCTTAGCTATGCTGGCAGAATTGAGCTTATCAAACTTGTACTTTTCTCCATGCAGATTCACTGGTGTTCTAACTTCATTCTCCCAAAGAAGATTCTCAAGACTCTTAACCAAATTTGCTATAGATATTTGTGGGATGGTAATGACCAAAAAAGAAAGATCTGTAAGGTTGCTTGGTCTGAGATCTGCTTGCCTAAAGCTGAAGGGGGTCTTGGCATCTCCAACTCTATTCAGTGGCATCAAATTGCTATTTAAAAGTTGGTTTGGCACATTTTGAGAAGGAGGAAACCCCTTTGGGTGGACTGGGTTTACTCTCACCTAATAAAGCATAAGAATTTCTGGGCTGTTAAGACTACTTATAGCTGCTCCTGGTCTTGGAGGAAAATCCTTCAAACTAGGGACAGAGTTAGAGGTCTATGTAAGGTCCAAGTTGCTGATGGGAAAAATACCTGGCTTTGGTGGAATATGTGGCACCCTAGCAGCCTCCTTATCCATCACATTACTCCCAGAATGATTCATAGAGCAGGTTTCAAGATTGATGACAAAGTCGAGAAGTTGATTCATAACAGCACCTAGAGAACTGGGGCTGACCCTAGCATGCAACTGATTTGGGACCAACTTCCCCTTATCCCTATTTACAATTTATCCAAGGATAGGATTATATGGAACCTTTCCAGTTTTGGAAAGTTCTCAATTAAAGACACTTGGGAGGCTTGCAAACCACACTCTCAACAAGTTAATTGGCCCCCTCTTTTGTGGTTTAAAGGTGCTATCCCCAAACACAGATTCATTTCCTGGCTGGCCTTAAAAAATAGACTCCTTACTCAAGACAAACTCTTGAGATTGGGAATCATTCCCCAATCCAGCAGCTCTTTTTGCAAGCCTACTACTGAGTCTATTAAGCATATATTCTATACTTGCCCATTCTCTTCTTGGTTATGGAACAAAGTGTTGCTCATTTCTAGAGTTTCGAGGACTCCCCTTCCTTGGCATGATGAAATCAATTGGTGTGTTCAGAAATGCTGTGGGACTGATATTAGAGCCAAAACCCTCTACCTCAGTTTTGGTGCTACCATTTATCACTTGTGGAGAGAGAGGAACTCTAGAATCTTTAATTCTCTATGCAATGATCAAGACCACATCCTCTCTTGAATTAAGGAGGATATCAGATGCTCTATCCCTGCCATGGCTTGCTCAGTACCTGGTACTTACCAAAACAGAAGTTTGCTCTCAAACTGGAAAATTCAAGTTAACTTTGTGTAGTGAGTAGTATTGTTATCAGCTTGGTTGATCCCTTCTTTTTGTTGATCTATACTGTCCTTTGGCTTAGGACTTTGTATTGGGCTATCCATTGCCCACTTGTTTGTACATTCCCATCTCATCTCTTAATACTAAAACTTACCTTCCAAAAAAAAAGGTATTAAAAATGGGATTTGCTTTTTGAAAAAAACACAAATACCCACATTATCCTTACCCTCTCTCCCTCTGTCTCACTCTCACTTCACTCACATTCTCTCTCTCTCTCTCTCTCTCTCTCTCTCTCTCTCTCTCTCTCTCTCTCTCTCTCTCTCTCTCCATCACTCTATCTCTCTACACTAAAACACCAACAACACCACCACCACAAACT
>JAUPMG010274980.1:0-18957 GCA_031762675.1 Pachysandra terminalis | reverse complement strand
TGATGTGGTTTGTGATTGGATGAAAAAACAAGCAAAAATTAATTGAAGTTATTTTCTAAACCAATCACAGGCCACCCCACAGCGAGGACAACAGCGTAGTCTACAGCTGATTTCTTCCCAGAGAGTTTGGAGAGAGAAGAGAGAAAGTTGCAGAAGTTAATCAAGAGTGTTAAGGAAGAATAAGGGTTTTTCCATCTGTTCAGAAGGCTTTTATATTTTTTTGGGTTTAGGTAAGTACCTTGTCTTGTTTCTCTATTTTTGTTCAGTTTAGGATTAGAAACCACTTGGGATAAGTTTGATTCGATGTCTCTATGCCTAATTATGATTTTGCATGCTTTATGTATGAGAATTAGTGATTTCACAACATATATGTTGAATTAGGGAGTTTGTATTTGATATTCTTCCAACTCTTATCATTAATTATTGATTTATAACATGTATTGAATGCTAGATTTTATGAGGTTTTGTTCGTATATGATGTGCCATAATGTGGATGTATTTTAGGAATCACACCCTTGTTAAATTCTAAAGAAATTTCTGGTTCGGATACGGTCAGCAGGTCAATCTGTGGACCAATTGACCTGTTGACAGATGCCCATTTGTATCAGGCATTGGGTCTCGGTGAACTGACCAGGACACCGATGGAACAACTGAGGTTTTGTTTGCTCTCGAGTTTTGCTGCTGACCAAGTGGACTGTGGACAAACCGAGGTGCCTATCAAAACCCTATTATTGGGTTTGGCACCCGACGCCTATCGGTGGACAGACCAAGGTTGCCAGTCAGGGGTCGGTGGGTCGTCCGACCAGTCCACTGACGAAGCCCAACCTGAGTATTTCTGAGTAAGCTTTTGTGGACACCTTGTATATGTACATTGTATGTTAAATACCAATTGTGAAGTTGATTTGTTCATCGATTTTGGGTAGATGTTTCTATATTTTAATGTAAATTGAATTGGTGTACGATGTCATAATTTTCATATAAGCTTCTAACTTTGAAAATTAGTTAAACTATCATTCATTGCGTATATCACGTATTCAACCATTCCAATGTCATGCATTGGGAATTGTATTAGATGGGTCATGTGTAGAAGATCCTTGCCCCGACTACGGCATTGAGTCTTTATGTGTGAGACTAGTGCGGAAATGTGAGGATTTGTGACCTAATATAGTACATAGAGTGTTATGATGATGTGGTAGCCTTTATGTGGCTGATTTGTCGTCTATGATACACTTGAAACTATGATGAGAGTATAGCTAACCCAAGAGACATGTGGTGTGTTAGGGTGAGGAGTGAGTCCTATATGGGAACTCCAAGAGACCTAGGGTGAGGAGTGTGTCATGTATGGGAACTCCAAAAGACTTGGGGTGAGGTGTCTCATGTAAGGGAACCCCAAAAAACCCAAAGCCAACAAATGTTAGTAGTTCGTACATCGGTGGTGTTCACAAGGTAAGTCTTGTGTGGTACCTTGGATTCTTTCCTTAGATCAAAAAGAAGAGGTTGGGACTTATATCATGTGGGTTGAAAGACCCTAAAATTGTGGTACGTATGTAGAATACCTGAGAGTCTTACAGCTTATGGGGCCCCGATGGTGAATAAACATTGTGGAGACTGATGGTGATCTTGTATGAACATATGTTGTACAAATGCCAAATAGCATGGATCTTGCATTTCATGTTATTATGTGTGTGTTTTCATAATTGAGTGATAGCTAGTTTAGCATGTCGTTGCATCCTAGTGAACAAACCTTTGCATATCATGCATTCATGGATCATATATGTATATAACTGTAGATTGTCGAAAAATGACTTCGACATCCTATTCCTAACTTAAACGGTGGAACATTACTATAGTGACCCATACACTTCTGTACACGTGGCACTTTCATTTGATCCATGTGGATTGATTTGTGCATTTTGAATTCTAATAAGATCTATCATTTCTGATCAAGGTTGCCAAATAGTTACTCCAATCGAAAATTGGAAGGGGTCCCTTTGAATCGAATAGGAATTTTGAATTGAAAGAGTTAAAGTGATTTTTTTTAAATATTCATAAAAAATTAAAATATATATATAAATAATTCTAAAAAATTTTAAATAATGAATTCTATATAAATAATTCAATATAAAATTAATAATAACTAATATAATTTGATATACTAGATTCTGTAGCTCAAATGTTTCATGATACTATTCACTTTATAAATATATATAATAAAAAACTAGTAGAGTATCTTCATAAAGCAACTTAGAAAGTTCAAAACATTCTTTTGCGTATATAAATCCTTGTTTTTTGATACCAATCCTCTGTACAATTTAATATTATATATTTATTTAAAGTAGGTTAAAATAAAATAAAAAGAAAGAGATTTAGTTATTGGGAAGCACACAAATCCTTTTTTTTTTTTTTTGCTACTAATATGCTTTACAGTTTAAATTGTAGAGTTCTATTGGTAATAGAATACTAGTTTACGGATATAGACTGCTATTTTAGAATCCCTGTTTTTTTGCTACCAATCTTCGTTAAAGCTTACATAGAGTTATATTGGTATTACGATTAAAAATAGGTTAAAATTTAAAAAAAAGAAAACAGAATTAAGAGATTTAGATGTTAGGAAGCATACAAATCCTTTTTTTTAGAGATATTGTTTTTTAATGTTGTATATTATTTAAAATAGGTTAAAAATAAAAAATTAAATAAGAGATTTAGATGTTAGGAAGAATATGAATCATTTTTATTTTTTCCTGCTATTCATACGTTTTATATTTTAAGTTGTAGAGTTGTATTGGTAATAGGATACTAGTTTGCATATATATCTACTGTTATTTTAAGCATATATATCTACTGTTATTTTAATATTGTATGTTATTTAAAATAGCTTAAAAATAGAATTTTAAGAAATTTGCATGTTTTGTAAAAACAGGGGCTCCGTAGGATTGTAAGATACTCTTTTTAACTTCCAAAAATAGTTAGATTCCTGTTAGGATACTAGTTAAGACATATTTTTGGTAATTATACTATTATATATCATTTAAAATTGGAAATCATTGAAATTTTAAGAAATATGCATGTTTTGCAAAAACAGAGGCTCCGTAAGATTGTAAGATAATCCGTTTAGCTTTCAAAAAAGAGTTAGATTCCTGTTAGGATACTAGTTAAGACATATTTTTGGTAATTATACTATTATATATCATTTAAAATAGGAAATCTTTGAAATTTTAAGAAACCTGTATGTTTCGCAAAAACAGGGGGTCCGTAGGTTTCTAAAATTATGTTTTTTTGTTGTTTCCAAAAGAGTTTAAGTCAAATTAGGACACTAATTAATACACATATGATGTTATTCTATGTTTATATATTACTTAAAATAAGAAAAGGAAACAAAATTTGAAGTTCAACAGCCCTTTTTATAGAATCGTTTAAATCGTAAATAAATTGCAATTCACGATTTACTCGTGAGAGTCAAATATGACTCGTACGAGTTGACCCAAAAACGAGTCAACAGAGTTTCTGATTTTGAATTGCATGGCTTGATTGTTTTCTATGTTCATGTTTGCGTGTTGGTGCGTGTGTTCTTGTATGGACGAGCATGCACTGTATCATTCTACATGTTTTAAGTGATTGTGGTTTAATTGTGATTTTATGTGGTTTATGGGGTTAGACTGGTGGTTGAACCGGAGAACCAAGGCCCTTCCCTATAAATAGAGGTGGTGAGACAAGGATTTACTTGTCTTATTCTTTGGTTCAAATTTGAGTGTTTGGATACAAGGGTAATAGAGAGAAAACTAGGGTTTTCTTCTTTGTTCTTCGCGTTTTTCATGCTTGGAGCTTGGATTTGGAGGTGCTTTGTCTCTAATTTTCCTCAAAATTTAGTGGTTGTTATCTGTACATTGATTGAGGTAGGTGTATCTCTATACCCTCTAGTTCCTTTATTGTTTAGTGATACAAAAAAGGTTTTAAAACAATGAATATGGACTACACTTTCATACTTTTTGATGGAAGAAATTACATAGTTTTAATTCAATAAAATGAAGCTTATTTGAATTGTTTAGTGAAGTGTTAGGAATTTTGAATCCTAAAACGATTTGGTAAAAGATTTTTCAAATTTATATATGAAGAATGTGGATTTTTACTATTTTTAATGGTTCAATCCCTAGAATGAATTAGGTTGATATTTGTTTTGATTCGAATGGTGTGGGAGTTATGGAATAGGGTTGTGTGAGTTTGTGTGGATGATGAGTGGCTTTGGAAGGCCTTTTGGTCGGCCAAAGACCCCTCAGAAACCAAACTTTCAATCCCAGAATTCTTGGATTTATGCGTTGTTCGATCAACCAAAACAGGCTTCGGTCAACCGAACACCAACCGAAGGATTCTTTGGTTGGTATTACAGGGATTGTGTCTGTACGGTTATCAGTGCTCGGTCAATTGAGGTGAATGTTCGGTCGACCGAGGGAAGGGATCGGTTGACCTTTGGTCAACCGAAGCTCCTTCAATTTAATTTATGGAATGTGTGGTCTATGGGGTTTTGGGACTTTGGTCGACCGAAGTAGTGGTTTAGTCAACCTAAAGTTCAACCCATAATTGAATTATTTCCTGTAGGTGCTCGGTTGATCAGAGTAACCTTTTGATAAACGTAACACTTCTTTGAATGTTAATGTTCGGTCAACTGAAGGTTGCAGAATTATGATATGATTGGTTTGGCTTATGTTATGTGTGTGTTTGGTTTTGCACGTGTATATGGGTGCATGTGTACACCTAAAATAGAGTGATTTATGTGTTGAATGATTGAGTTGAATTAATTATGCAATGGTGATTGATGAATGGTATTGTGTGTGATATGTGGATATGTGTTGGGTTATGGATAGTAGTGATGTATAATGTAATATGGTTGTAATGTGCATGTACGTGGACATGGGATGTTATGTGATATGGATATGATAATCATAAAGCATGCTAGAAATGGTTATGCATATATGTCATGCCCTGGATCCGAGATATCTGATCTTGAGGACTAAAAGGTTTGACCTTCAGATCAAAACCTCTTGGATGCGGAAACCAAACACAATACAATATCAGAATCAACATGTGGAAGCTATATCAAACCTAAACCATCCATCATATATTAAGTATCTATTACATCAATGTCTTTAATCCAAAACTGAATCCAATGAAATCCAAGTACTCCTAACCTCGTACAATTCAAATAACTAAAATCTAGAAAACAAAAAATAGCAACAAAGCAATTTCATCCCGCCTCGAATCCTTTGCTCCAATTCATCTTCTTAACATGCCGGACGGACAACACGCATAGGTGTGAGATTTTAAGGCCCAGTAGGAAAACATAGGTCCTATGTCTCATACAGTCAACAATATAGCCAACCACATATATAAACTCATGTTATACAATATGGACATGATACTCTCCCATTTACAATTAACAGGTAGAATCCTTCCAATGCATTAGTACATTTAACAACACTAAATGAATATTAGAACAACAAACACAAGTGATGAATATCATTAAAATGTAGAAAGCAGTTAACTAAGGAAATGAATGAATGCTATGCAAAATGATAAACAAGCACAAGTAATGCAACACACCATTTATGAATACTAATGAATGCAATTGTATGCAAGTCCAGTGATTAGCTAGTTTTCCAAGTAATTATTACTTGGTATACCTCACTCACTCTCATCACATAGCGTACCCTCACATCCCACGTGTGCATCATGGTTTTGTAGGATTTTCAACCTACGGGGCTCGATTCCCCTAACTATTTGCTCTCCCGCTTTAGAATTATTTTAGGGAATTTAGAACCCAAGGAGCATGCAAAGGGGGTGTCCTTAATACAAACAATCATTTTAGGGATTTCCATCCCCAAGGAGTCCGCAAGAGTGTGTCCTTTAAAAGCAAACAGAAATAATAATAAGCATACCAGCATACATTCTTCACACGCACATATTCCATCATTCTTATGTATATCTAATACATATGTTTCTCTCACAGGGCTCAATTCCTCAAACCAATTCATTCTTATCCCACATGCATATCTAATGCGACATATACATACTTGCACATTTAATTCCACCATACAAGTATGTAAAACATCTCAAACACTTGTATTAGTCTAATTCATAAGTTTGGTCACCTGACCCATCTCGTAGGACAACAAACATAGCCAAATACACAATTTATTGCACAAGTTATCACACACATATTGCTATAGGGTAAAATCAGCACATGCAATCTTATTAGGGTCAAATCCAACTGCCCACAAAATATCATACACATAGGGCTTCGGTCCATACTTTGGTTGGACCTAATTAAGGCCAGACCAAAGACTTTGGCTCATGCTCTTAGTTCCTCCCCAACCTCGGTTCATAGAACAACAACTTTTAGGGTTTTTCTAGCCTTGACGTACGTTCGGTATTTTGACCATAACTAATTATATGCTTATCGGAATCACCTCAAACTTGATGCACCGTGTTCATAACGAACAAGGGAGTCATAAAACAATATAAATAAATTATTTAACTTCGTTCCATCCCAGAGTCAACCCGCAACTCAGCCGAAGATTGGGTCTAGCCCAGAAAAATTCCAGTTTTCACTCCTTTTGCCCTCTATTGGTCTTACACCTTATATAATCTTCATTAAGGTATTTATTATTCCTTCTATAGTCTTCTTTCATGCATTCACTCTACCCAATCTATTTTTCATACATCCCATTCATTCATGAGAATAAAACCTACACACACACACGCGCGCACACACACACACACACACATATATAAACATATGTACATATATACACCCATATGTATATATGCACCTATATCCATCTATATATGATTGAGCACATAAGAGATGCAAATTCATTATCATAGAAATCTCACAAAGATATATATATATACTCCATAAACACACCTTATAACACCACATGCACTTAATACCATGAGCATTCTTAGATCTGCGATTAGATATGCACATATACGCACACACACACACACTTATATTCACAAACACACATGCATAGACAGATTGACACTCATCCAAACCCATGGACATTAATATTAACAATAGGAGGAGCAACCAAGGTGACCTGCCTCTTGCAGAAAACCCAGATTTCTGCAGAACTTCCTTTCTTCTTCTTCTTCTTCTTCTTCTTCTTCTTCTTCTTGTAGCCTCTTCTCTCTTTTTCCACTTCCTTTCCTTTTGATCTTGTAGTAGCTTTCTCTATCTCTTTCTCATCCTAACCAACGATTCTCCTCCCTCTCTTAATGTCCTCTTATATCAAACCTCTTTAATTTCCTCCTTCTAACTCATACGCACCTTACCATATCTCTGTATCTAATTTCCCTTTTTGAATCCAATTCACTTCCCTAAATCTCTCCCTAATTCTAATTCATACGTACATACTAATTCAGATAAGGAATGATTCCCTATTTAATTCTAATTCAAACTCTTCCTTAACTTCTTCCTCAATCCATACGTACCTTCCTATTTAGATAAGGAAACTGAACCCTATTAATTAAAAACTTTCTTATCTTCTAATCTAACTCAAATTCTATGTTAATTTATTGATTCATTCGACCACTTCAAATCTCGGCCGAATAAGTTTTAATTAATCATGTTATATTCCCCACACTTTATATGAATTACTCACATTACCCAGATTTCTTCTAAATTACAATTTAGTCCAATTCTGCACTGTTTCTATCAAAACACATATTATCCTTATAGTTAGTTCATATATCCAATTAAAATAGTATAATTTATATTATAAAGTTAACTTAATTGATTATGATCTTTCTTAAATTAACTAATTCCAGTTTCATAATTGATTAAGAACGTAAAGCAATCAAACATGATTACATGTCATCTAAATTCATGTAAATGATCACAAACTAATTTAATTGAGTTTATTTAAATAATCACTCATTAATTATTATTATTAATTTCCGGATCCGGGTCACTACAATATATGTTGTGATTGAATGAACGCAATGCATGTACAAGGTAAGTACATTGCATGATGTTGGTTGTGAGCATGGATTATCTTTGTTAATTATGATGGCACGCTTATGTGTGGACTGTCACCCTAGGTTTATAATGGGTGAATGAATTTGGTATGGACATCGGATATGTCATACCATTGGAAAATTAGCCATGGCTATTAGAGTTGTCACGGGTTAATAGATGTGATGACTGGACTAGAGTAGTGGTTCAGTAACTAAGCTTATGTAGCTTAGGTGACCCTTGTAGGTTGAATCCATCTCGTAATGAATGGTCGGCTATACTTGGGCAATCTTTCAACCATGAATTGAATAAAAATGATTAGGAAACTTCATGTGACTTGTCAGGGTGGTTGGATTTAGGTTTACCTTAAGTGGGGTATATGGGTTTGAGCCCCAATAGATTCAAATAGAATGGAGATTGTGACCCGTGGGTTGTAAGTCCCTGGAACTGCGCTACACACATAGATTGGTGACGGTCTTATCCAGCTGGTGTAAATCAAGATACAAGAGATGTTTGATCATTGCCTGAGAGTTGGATTGTCTTTGGTCCGGCAGGTATCCGTAAGTCTGTAACAAAGATTTAGGTCAACTCACCTGATAAGAACACCTCTGATGTCTGTTTTGTGTATGGTTACATTATATGTCTGTTTGCATGTGCATATCATTAGTGATGCTTAGCATGTGGTCACCATTTGTGAGAAACTGTGGGTGATTGTCCCGTTATAGATGATCTGGCGTGAGTGTAAAATGACATTATGATATGCTATTGAGGATGTACATGATGTGCGAAACTCGATGCAATGTTTATATTATGATGTATGAATTTATTATCATATGATATGATAGTTGTTATAGAAATGAGAAATGACCTGTTAGTATGTAATGATGTTCTATTTGATAATGTTATATATTAAATGTCATGATGGTATATCTATGGGTGAGAACATGGTTGTTTGATAACATGATATGTTGATCCGACGGTGAGATGATGATGATGATGGGCAGTGAATTTCTTGGTGGTTTAGTCTGTAGCACTAGCGAGTGTATACAGTAGGTTTGGTATTGTGTTTAGACCGTGGATTTTCTTTGAGTTGTAAACCCTCAATTTTGATTATGTCAGATTTATGTTAGTCGGTCTATGTTAATAGGTTTATTTTATAGACTTGCTAGTTGATTTATGTCATTGAACCATGTTTATTCACTCTTGTTTTTGGGAGTTAAGTCTTCCGTTTTAGTATTCTAGACTAGGTGAGCTAACTCCACCGCACCCATTGTGTGAGGGAATTAGTGAACTAGCGGCCTCCTAGGGATTGGAGCCCAAGGTTGCGTGTTCGAGATTTGGATTGTATGCCTTTCGATGTGATCAGAGTTTTGGGGCATGAAAATTACTGTGCTTACTAGCCTATCTAGCTCATGCTTTCAAGAAATAAGTTTTTCAAGTAATCCCATTATGAAGATCAAGATTTGGAAGAGTACGTAGATGTTGACACTTGGATCAAGGAGAACGATCAAGTGTAGTTCGATTTATTTCATGAAACTTTGGATTGTATAAACATGATTTTATTTCAGTTTAACCTATTTTACTTATATCTTTGGGCACCTCATGGGAGGTTGGGCCTTCTTAATTACTTTATGGATTCTACATATAAACTCTTTCCTTGATCTATTTATATGACTACCTTTCGCTTCCAATGTTAAATAATTGTTTGATATTATTATTTAAATCACTTCCATTGTTAGTTTGTAATTATTATTTAGATCTTGGATTGTGTTTGGATATCCATCTTGGAGAGGGGTGAGAATATCAGTCCAAGTCCCAAGGACACCTTGGAAGGTGTGCCTTGGGATTGGAATGTGACAAAATGGTATTAGAGCATGGTTCTAGTGATCATAAGTTTTACACATTTGAATTGATTTTACTGTTTATAAGTTTTACTGGTTTGATTCTGTGTGTGTATGCTAAGCATGAATTTTAATTGACTTATCATGCTTAGTGATCGTATTTTCATACTTTGTGTTTTCATTTATTTTTCTAGTGCCTTATCGTTATCTTCTACTTTTAGAATGGTTGGAGGAAGAAGAAGCAAACAAACTGGAGCTAGTTCATTCGGAAGGAAGGATGAATAGAACCCTTAGCTAGATGACGTCTACAAGACCTTAGGGCGCGTGACGAATATGTTGAGGCAGTCTCAAGAGCAAGTGCAAGCTAGGCCTCCGCTAACTCCACCTATTCAGCATCGCACACAACTTCTTAAGAAGTTCAAGAATCTTGTTCCTGAAGTGTTCTGGAAAGCCATTGACCCGATGCAAGCTCATGACTGGATTGACCATCTAGAGTACATCTTCGATGCTCTGCTATGTTAGGATGAGGAGAGGGCCATACTTACAGTCTTAATGATGGAAGGAGAGATAAGGAAGTGGTGGAAGATGACCTTGGAAATAGTTGGAGATGGATCTATGAGTTCGGAGTAGTTCAAAGTGCATTTTTATGAGAACTACTTTCTTAAGAGCGTCAGAAAGCAGAAAGAGTTGGACTTCATGAAGCTGGATCACAGAAATCTATCAGTGGCCGAGTACGAAGCTAAGCTCACCGAGTTCTCTCAATTCACTCCATATACTGTGGATGAAGACGAGAACAAGGCCTTTTATTTTGAGAGCAGACTGAAACATCTCATCAGGAGTAGACTCATCACTCATTGCTTAATGAGTTATGGAGATGTAGTCAACAATGCCAAGATGTAGAATGAGATTATGAAGAATTCAGTAAGTCCAAAGAGCAATAAAGGTCAGAAAAAGCTAGAGTGTAGAATCTGAGGGGCTTCTATAGGGGTCAAGATCAGAAGCATCAATGTATCCAGGATGGATTTGAGAGTTCTTTTGAACCACAGTTACTTCACAATCAAGGAAGTGTTACAACTGTGGGAAGGAAGGACATATCCACTTGGATTGCAGATTACCCCCCAGCCATCAACAGAGGCAACCTTATCAATTTTAGTGGGCTATTCCTACCTTTAGTTTCAGCATTCATCCAGCCAATTATGCTAGCTCAGCAGCCGCAGCAGCATCAACAACAGAGAGGTGCTTTTTGGCACTATAGCTTTTCATTCATTCATTGCATGTTCTTTTTCCTAGTGTTTGGGTTTGGAGTTTGATGTTCATGGTAAGAGTTTTGTAGTGGAGAACCTAGTAGGTGGTTCTCCTTCCCTAGAGAATGTGTAAAAATCTTGTATGGTGGTGGTAGGAGAGTATACACTACCTATAGATTTTATTGTCTTGGAGATGAAGGAATTTGACATTATTCTGAGAATGGACTGGCTAGGTGCATATGATGTGCAGATAGACTTCCATAACCATGTCATATTCTTTAAGATCCTTGGAGGACCTATTGTTAAGATTAGGGGAATTCATAAGGGGATTCCTAATCAACTGGGAGTTTTTGAATTATGGTCTATGGGGGAGAAGAAGAGTATCAGACATAATTCTATGGTTTGTCAATTTAAAGATGTTTTCTAAGATATTCATGAGTTGCCTCAAAGAACAAAAGTGTAATTCTATATAGACCTTGTGTCAAGCGCCAATCCTATTGTATTACCAACGTATTGCATGACACCTACAGAATTGAAGGAGCTGAAGGTTCAACTGAATGAATTGCTTAGCATGGGTTTTATCAGACCAAGGTCATCACCTTGGGGAGCTCCAGTCTTGTTTGTAGAGAAGAAAAACGGATCTTTGTGGCTTTGTATTGACTACAAACAGTTGAACTAGGTAACAGTGAAAAATAAGTATCCTCTGCCCAAAATTGAAGACCTTTTTGACCAACTCAAGGGAGCTAAGTTATTCTCTAAGATCAACTTAAGGTTGAGGTACCATTAGTTGAGCATCAAATAAGAAGACATGCCCAGGACTGCATTCATAGCTAGATACGAGTACTATGAGTTCTTGGTGATGCTTTTTGGCTTGATCAATGCACTAGCAGCATTAATGGACATAATGCACCGTATTTTCAGACCTTATCTGGATCAGTTCTTGGTCATATTTGTTCATGATATACCGATCTACTCAAAGTATAGTGAGAAGCATGAAGAGCATCTGAGAATTGCACTTCAATCACTTAAAGACAATCAAATGTATGCCAAGTTTGAAAAATGTGATTTTTGGAAGGAGGAGGAAAATTTCTAGGACATGTGGTGTCTAAGGATGAAATTTTTGTTGAACCAGCCAAGGTAAAAGCCGTGTTTAATTGGGACCAACCAAAGAATGTTTCTGAATTCAGAAGTTTATTGGGTTTAGCCGGCTACTACAGAAGGTTTATTGAAGGTTTTTCTCGTATAACCACTCCCCTAAAAAGATTGACCAGGAAGGAGATCAAGTTTGAATGGATTGAAGACTATGTGAAGGCATTCACGAAACTTAAGGAAAATTTAACAACAGCTCCTATGTTAATTCTTCCAAAGAGTGGAGTTAAATTCGTGATCTATGTCAATGCATCACTACTAGATTTGGGTTGTGTTCTGATTCAATAAGGTAAAGTCATAGCTTATGCTTCAAGACAACCGAAGACTCATGAGAGGAATTATCCCACTCACAATTTGAAATTTGTTGCAGTTGTCGTTACTTTGAGGATTTGGAGATATTACCTTTACAGTGAAACTTTTGAGGTGTTTTCATATCATACAATCCTGAAGTATCTGTTTTCCCAAAAATAGTTGAATATGAAGCATAAAAGGTGGATGGCGTTTGTGAATGATAACACTTTCTCATTACAGTGTCATCTAGGGAAAGCTAATATTATAGATGATGCATTAAGCATGAAACTAAGGATTTTGGTTGCTCGTCTTTTGGTGCAAGAATGGATGCTTGTGGATGCATTGGTTGATGTTGGAATTCAAGTTAATGTTTGAGGTCAAAAGCTAATTTATTCACCTTGATCATCATGACAACTTTGAAGAGCTGAATCATCAGAGAGTCAGAAAGATAACATCTGGTTGCAGAATCTATCCAAGGATGAGCAGGATGAAAGTGTCAGATGGAATGGTAGACTCTGTATTCTTGAAGATGAAGGAATGAAAATAGAGATTATAGAGGAAGCTAACAGATCGAAACTTTCTATCCATCCAGGAATTTCCAAGATGTATAAGGATTTGAGAAGGTATTACTGGTGGAGGAAGATGAAGAAAGACATAATTCGATATGTGGCTCAGTATGTGATATGCCAACAAGTGAAAGCAAAACATCAGAAACCAGCTGGTACCTTTCAGACTTTACCAGTTGGAGAGTGGAAGTGGAGCACATTTTTATGGATTTTACTTCGTGTTTACCTAAGACTCGTACTAGTCACGATGCTATTTGGGTAGTATTGGATTGATTGACCAAGTTGGCTCATTTTCTACCTACTCGTGGTACAACTACGACGGATGATCTAGCTAGACTCTATGTGAAGGAGATAGTTAGATTGCATGGTATACCTATCTTGATTGTGTCTAATCGGGATTCTCACTTCACATCGTCTTTGGGAACTAATCTAAACTTCAGTATTGCTTTTCATCCACAAACTAATGGTCAGACGGAAAAGGTGAATCAATTCTTGGAATATTTTCTAAGGGCCTGTATTCTAGACTTAAAGGGAAGTTGGGACGATCATTTGTCTTTGGTAGAATTCTCTTACAATAATAGTTATCAGAGTAGCATTGGCATGGAACCATTTGAAGCTCTGTATGGCAAGTTGTGTAGATCACCTTTGTATTGGAATGATGTAGGTGAGAGTACACTCATGGCGATAGAGATTATTCTGGAGACTACTGAGAGGATTAAGCTGACCAAGGAGAGACTCCTTGCAGCTCAGAGTTGATAAAAGAGCTATACAGATGTGAGAATAAAGAAAGCTGGAATTCAAAGTTGGTGATTGAATTTTTTTGAAGGTTTCACCAATGAGAGGAGTTATGAGGTTTGCAAAGAAGGGGAAGCTTGCTTCTAGGTTCTCAGACCATTTGAGATTTTAAGCAGAGTAGGTGAAGTGGTCTAGAGATTTGACCTACCGTCAAATTTATCTCTTGTTCATGATGTATTTCACGTCTTGATGCTTCAAAAGTATCAACCCGATCTATTTCATGTGTTAGATTGGAAGACGGTCAAGTTCAACATTCATTTATACATGAGTTATTAAACAATGGTTCAATAACTGTTTATTTTGTGAGATCCAGGAATAATCCTACAGACCTGATGACACAATCTCTAGCTAAAGAAAAGGTCTAGGATTTATTTAAAGGGATGGGACTAAAGTCCATAAAATAGAATTACATATGATAGGTACCTAACCAGGGACTAGAGATCCCAAGAATTAGGTTCAATAGGAAAAATGAAATCATAATGTAATTGTTGATCATACAATATAAAAATAACACCACACCTATATGTTTTAGTGCATGGTATTGTATTGTGTAAACGATTGAGTATTAACTCTTAATGAGAACTATAGTTCTTATGAGTGAGATGTATAGATGTAAGAGCATCCTTGATAGTCTCACCTATGTGAATATAAGGAAGTGGGGCCAATTCCTCTGAGAGTAAGGGCTTAATATTTATGAATATTCATGAAATTGGGATTTAGCACAGGGCCGTAATGTGCTGGCTTAAGAACTCGTATAGACACCAATAAGCACTTTGTGTACCTTTGTGTTTTCTATATACCAAAGAAAATTGGTTCAAGACTTGTTTACCATTATTTCTTATACAGAGAATGTAGTTACACTAAATAAAGGTTTAAGACATTGTCACCTTTATTATGCACAGTGTTCTAGCTTGCTTAGTAAATTTTTTTTTTATCGATTTTGATTTTAAAAAAAATAAGTGGGGGATTGTTGGGTAGTTTAAATAAAACCCTTCATTTATGTTGTTTACAAAAGTTGATGTGTAGTTATTAGTAGTTGTGATTTTTGTGTGGAACTTTGTCCTACATTGGAAACTTGAAAGTTTGAGAGAATGGTATAAATACCCTCTCATTCCATGAGTTGTATGAGCTTATGAAGGGGAACAAGGATGGATCGCGCTCGTGAGGCCAAGGCCGATCCAAGAGGATTTCGGATGACGGTTCCAAAATACCTTAATATGTACGTGTTCCCACGATGTGTCCTATGCAAGCGCACATACACACACACGCACGCACGATCAGTCAGTCGGATCAGTTCGGTTCGTATCGGATCGCACACGCATGGACTATCTTTTTGGACAAACTCATACTTGCATTTATAGCAATTTTAATATATCTGTTTTACAACATTACTCTTGCTGAGATAACTGTGTGTGTCCTACACTTCAGAGATAGTGCGCACAGTTATATGATTTATGAAACGATGCTATTTTTCTTCTTTAAAAAGGGCCTTGCACAGAACGTTTTAATATAACAACTACTACGTTTTATGCTTTGCAATTTCTTCTATGTTTTAGTTGACAACTTCATTTATTTCAATTACTTAATTTTTCTTGGCTAACATTGGTGGTGTGGGGTTCAAGCTTGATCAAACCGTGCAGATTGATTGTCACGCCCCAGATCCCAATACCCAAATCCGTAGGTGGGTGGTACAGATCAAGAGGTGCGACCTTCGAGTTCCCAACCGTGGAACGAAGAAGACCAAACCAATATCACAATAAAAGGATTAACATCGAATCATAACAAACTATCAGAGTGCGAAAGTTTAAATAAAATCAATTACATCATCATGGCTTCAGAAGAGCCTAAATTCTGCTTAAACATATAATAAACTGAAACTGATCTGATCCTATCACATCAATTCAAATCCAACGGAAAGTGATAACTAAATCAGCAATCCAAGTCCAAGTCCATGACCGTCTCTCTCGTCACCTCAACCTGCAACATGAAACGTTGCAGTGAGTTTAGAATGCCCATCTAAGAACCAACTCTGTCATCCGTCCTCATGGAATAACATTAGTCCCACAATCCATAATAAAATAATCGCAACGTCATGATACACATCACAAAATCATATAGTATAACTGAACAGTCGATTTCACTTATAAAACATATAAAGACACACAACAATTAATGAAAGGAATGTAAATGCATTTGAAAATGCTCAATACAAGTGATGCAACCACAACATGAATGCAATCTAATGCAGTCCTATCCTGGTGATCGGTCGGTTCCAAGTTACCTTGGCATCCATTTTATTATAACTGGATGACATTCTCATATCATGTAATCACTATTACGGGGTGTTCAATTTACTACAGCTGAATACTACTCTCATAGATCCCACGTGTACATCATGGTTTTGTAGGATTCGCAACCTACTAGGCTCAATTCTCGAAGTTATTTCTCAGTTTGTTCCTCATGCATCTCGATGCATGGATGGGTCACAATAGGACCATGTCATATCACATTCACCACTTGGTAATACGGGGCTCAATTCCCCTAACCATCTCACATCTCAATCTGTCGCTCTCCGGTTGACCAGGATGAGCTATCACACCAAATTTCGATCCGTTGCTTCCCGATTAACCTGGTCAAGGTATCACACCAAATCTCGATCCGTCGCTGCCCGGTTGACCTGAACAAGCTATCACACCAAATCTTGATCCGTTGCTACCCGGTTGACCCGGACTAGCTATCACACCAAAATCTCGATCCATCGCTGCCCGGTTGACCTGGATGAGCTATCACACCCAATCTCGATCCGTTGCTGCTCAGTTGACCCGAACGATCAGAACAAATCTTCACTGCCACTATTAATACAGGATATCTTGTGTGCCAGGTCAACCTACCAGCATTCCGTAGCATGCCAGCCTCACAATGGGCCCGCCCAAGAAGACATGCATGGGGGACACAGTGCCCCACAATCTCCCGTGCCTATTGGCCAAGTATCGGTAGCATCCAAGTGATAATATTCTTCGAAAACTGCTCGTGAGCCCATACACAGGAACAATTCACTGTACACCATCACGAGTACTTTTTCCACACACAGTGAAATTGCCGGTGATAACATCCTTCGGAAGCTGCCCGTGCGTCCATACACACGAAAAATTAGCCAGACACCATCTCGAGCATCCATCCGTAAACATAATAATCATACAATGTAATAGCCTATGTTTTGACAGTCAATACATGGAGTCGCAACCCCAGTATGGTCTAGTCCAAGGGTTAGTGTCTGGTAACCAAGGGTCTCAAGGTTGGCAAATCTTCCTTTGATTCTATTTGATAAGTCCAACATGTATCATGCGTATCTAGTTGCATCCTCCAAAACATCAAAAATAGTCCAAACAAGTTCAGTCGGCAGGCTTGTCGGTGTACGGACGCCTACCAACCAACTCCTAATATGGTAGTCTGGTCTCCATCGGTAGGGTGTTCGGTGTACCGCCGCCTACCGATGGGCTACAATGATCTCTTGTTAGTCAATGTACCGACGCCTACTGAACAATTCGGTCTTTGACTTACTAACATATTCCATCGGTAGGGTGGTCGGTGTACCGACGCGTACCGATGCACTACGTTCTCTCTCTAACATACTCCATTGGTAGGTTGGTCAATGTACCGACGCCTACCGATGTACTACAGTAGCCCCCTTGTCAGTAGGGTAGTCAGTGTACCGACGCCTACCGACGGACACGAAACTGGGTTATTTCTCCTAAATTTTCTTATGATTCTAATTAATTATAAATCAAGCAAACCACATATACATCATAGATGCTTTATAGACGAGATTCACACTCAACATAATCCACAAATTTCGATTCCACAACCCATCATTGCATATTCGTTTACTCATTCATAATCAAAATTAGACTTAGTTCATGCTTTCACAAAGTCATGCTTTCTATTCATACATTCAAACAATCCCAATATAAATTGACATGTTATTTCATGTGAACTATACAGAGTAAGGAACTTACCATAATCTAATGATCCGTTGATCTTGTACAAGATTCTCTACTCCCACCTATCTTCTTCTTCTTCTCTTCTCTTTTCTCCTCTCTTCTTCTTCTCTGCAATTAGGCTAAACTGGGATCTCTCTCCTCCTCTAACTTTCTTTCTCAATTTTTCTCTTTTGTTCTCAAGCACGACAGCTAGTTTCTTTTTGAAAAGAGGATCACACGATTGGGAGTTAGAGATATAGGGAGTTAGCTCCCCACTAACCCACATACGAGGCCACGTGGATTAGACCAATTCAATGATTGTGCGTTTGAATTTGGATCTAACTATGTAATTTCACAAGTCCACCCCATAATAACCTATTTACATTATGAACCCTAAGTTCATTTATTAAGTTATGATTACACCCTATGGTCCAATTAGCCTATTAAACCACACTAATGATTACAGTAAAATTACCACTCAATTTCTATAACATCCTTATTAATTCACCCTCATTAATTATCTTGTTTAATTAATATCTAAGTAATTAATATAGTATTCACGGGTTAGGGTCACTACAAGACTTTATATCTCAAATAAGCTTCATTTGTTCGTTGCAATATTTATTTTTATTTTAAATATAAACAACCTGATTGTACTGGTTTTTTCAAAAAAAATAGGTTATGTATTCTCACCTATTTGCAAAGCTTGCAGTCAAAACCCTTAAAGATTTCAAACAAAGCTCCATTTCTTTTTTTCGTTTTCTTTATTTTTTCCTCTGGAGTTTTTACATGGTGCGGTTTTGTCGGTTGTTTAAAAAAAAATGGCAATGTATTTTCAGTTATAAAAAAAAACATGCCATTTATTCCAATAAGTTTCACATGGGAATGCATTTTAACCCATTTCCCATGTTTGAATAGATCAAAACATTATATGATGCAATTTATTTCAATTAGTTCCGTATGGATTTTTCTAATATGTTTACATTTATGTTATTTTATTTATTTTTCTGTGATAATTGTTTTGAAATATGTTTCAATAAACATGATGTTTGTCATGAAGGGGTGTATCAATAAACATAT
>JAUPMG010274970.1:0-18958 GCA_031762675.1 Pachysandra terminalis | reverse complement strand
CGTATCGAGGTAGCGTATCGGTCGACCCGAAAACGGATACGTATCGAGTATCGACACGGATACGCATGGATACGCTGAAAAAATCATGGATACGATGGATACGCAGGAAAACGATGGATACATAAACCAGTACTGAGCGATACAGTCGATACATCTGTATTTATCGCGCCATATCAGTCGATACGGTCGATACAGCACATGTATCGACCGATATGGTGCATTTTTTTAGCATATCGTATCGTACAAGTGAGTATTGTATCGAGACCCTCGATACATGATACGTATCGCCCGTATCGGGCGATACGATACGACATTTTGAACCATGTATCTCACAGCTTCAGATCCATGAATGTTGGATGTTGGCAGCAGTTCATCCTCTACCACATTATATGGAGGACATCATCATGGAGATGCAGGCAGAGACTACCTCGGATCTGGAGGCCACTATCTATACTTGCCTACATAGCCATCCTCCGAGAGCTATGGATCATAGAAGTCTGGGATGTATAGTTATGGGACTTTTCCCTAGGGAAACGGCCATAAGTTCCAACATAGTGAAGTGGGGTATGAATATAGACAGCGGGTTTTTTCCAAAAAGCCATACTTCCCAAGATCTATTCCTCAAGCGTATCCCAATCCACCACCACCTATGCCCATGTTTGCTATCACTGTGTCCTTCACCTACTATACTCAATATCCACCTAATAGCCTATAGGGATGTTAGTGAATATCAGTCCAAAGGAGTATTAGAGATAAGTGAGGGAGTACATGGACTGGTATTACCATGCCAAGAGTTTGACACGGTAATGTAGAATCTATGTATTATGGTCAACGGCTTGGGGGTGGGGGTGATGCAGATGACTTTTTGCCAGCTAGGCACTCTCTACAGATATGATGTATGCTTGTACTTGGACCTAATGTTAAATTCTAAGGGACCTTTTTTTATGTTATGGAGTTACTTGACTTTTATCTTCATTTGCATTATGTATCTCTTTGTTCTACGCTGATGGTATTTAGCCATATTAGCCTAGATTTATGCAGTGTACATCCATTTTGTCATATTTTGAGTACTTCCATATCATTATCTCTTATTTATACCTCCATAATGTTTCACAGAATAGTTCAATCATTTAGGCATAATTTCTCTATGTTTCCCCTACACGGTGAGCATCCATACTTGCCTACATATGTTGAATGCCTATATATGCATTGTTGATGTTTTGGGTTTTCTGGGCATTTTTATTCTCATTAAATTCCCTGAGAACATGGGAAGAAAAATTCCAATTTTTCCCTAAATCTTCCTAATTTTTCTGTGTTTCAGCAAAATATTTGAAGATCCCCTAGTGATATATTCAGTAAAATCGACATTTAAAACCTTACTAGGTAAAACTGAAAAACATTCACCTTTGCTTCTTACCCACCTTCTATCCTGTCCTATTTTTAACGGTTGGATGTCATGAATGTTATCGAACTTGGCAATATAGCTTTACTCTCCCAATCATAAATACCTCTTCTAAGAAAATATTTCCATCCCATGCCGATCCCAATTAGCAGCATATGATTACTAACCCATGCATTTTGTTGGCTGCAACATAATGAGTTTGAAACAAGATCCAAAGAGAATTGCCTTCATTATACCAAAAATTATCACAGAATATTATCCTAGTTTCATCACCAACTATGAATCCAATGTATTTTGAGGAGCCATTAGATAATCAGTGATTGACTTCCAAACACTAACCCTGTAAGTGCCTCCAACCAAGTTTTTGTTTGAAACTCATACTTTGCATCTAAAATGATTTGCCACAAGTTATCATGCTCCAGCTCATAGCAACACAACCATTTCCCAAGAAGTGCTTTCTTGAGCTCCAGTAAATGCCTTATACCTAGCCAACCTTGCTCTTCAGGCTTACAGACAATGTTCCACCTCATTAAGTGATATTTAAACTCTTCATTCATCCTCTGGAATAGGAAATCCTTCCCAAGAAGAGCTTTCTTGAGCTCTAGTAAATGCCTTATACCTAGCCCACCTTGTCCTTCAGGCTTACAGACAATGTCCCACCCCATTAAGTGATATTTAAACTTTTCATTCATCCTTTGGAATAGGAAAGCCTTTTGCTGCCTTTTCAATCCCTTCTCCACTGAAGATGGTACTGGGAATAATAATAATAATAATAATAATAATAATAATAATAATAATAATAATAATAATAATATAAAGTAAGAAGGCTAGACAACACAATTCTGATTGACGTCAAGGTTTTAAATTTTGATTCCGCATGTAATTTCACCCGAGGGGCTGGCAAAATTTCTCCCAAGTTTTGCTGAAATAGGAAAATATCGCCAATATTTCGCCATGTCGCAGAATGAAAAATAGTGAAATTTCGCCGAGATGCCGGCGAAATTTAAAACCTTGATTAACCGTCACCTTCCCCCCAACATTCTTTCTCAAGTTGATCTTCAACCTGACACTGCCTAAAAACAAATCAAGATGCACCTCAAAACTCCGAGCTGGAAATGTGATGCACCACAAAAGATCAATGTAACTCGAAGATGAGCAATCCTGAGTCCACTCCTCTTTATGGGAAGCCATTCAATAAGTCTACGCTACTAGCCCTATAGAACGATAAATTCAAAGCCTCTGTCACTATTGGTAGAAGCCCAACGAGCCTAACTCCTCCCAAAAGAGATCTCAAGAGGGGAGGTTTACCACGGCACTTAAATACCGCACATAGCTTGTTCGTCTTACCGATGTGGGACAAAGCCACACATCCAACACGCCCCCTTAAGCCAAACATAGCGGCACGGGGCCAAGAACGAAACAAAGCTCTGATACCATGCAGAAGCCCAACAGACCTAACTCCTCCCAAAAGAGCTCTCAAGAGGGGAGGTTTACCACAGCACTTAAATACCGCACATAGCTTGTTCGTCTTACCGATGTGGGACAAAGCCACACATCCAACAGCTATAATGAAAAGGAATGGGATAGAGGGTACCCCTGTGTCACTACTCTAGAAGTTAAGAAACCAGAAAATATTCCATTCACCAATACCAAGAGCAAGACCAAAATTGAGGGCAAGCAAAGCTCTATCCAATTCCATTACCTGGTCTCAAACCCATTCTACCTAACAAATACAATAGAAATACCAGTTGACATGATCATATGCCTTTTTCATGTCTAATTTGCATATCAATCTTAACTCCCCCTCCCTCGTCTTCAAATCCATGTGTCCAAAGAATAAACAAGAAGCAGCACAAGCTAATAAGAGGAAGAAAAAGGTGTCAGTTCCTTAACCAAACCATATGTGATTTAAATACAACAAACATGTGAAGATCAATGGCACCCGAAATCACACCATACTTCTCCCACAAGTTATATCTAATGTTATAGCAAATAACACCAATGGCAGGTCGATTAAACGAATAGTTATCTATGAGGACATATTGTAGAGACAAAATAGATTTGCAGTCTCTTCATAAGTGAAGTTTTTTTTTTTTTTTTTGATCAGGTAAATAAGTGTTTTATTATAATAACTATGAAGAGTGTGACAATATACACAAAATATAGTATCCAACCCCCACCCCGCCAGCGAAAAATCCCAACAAAAAATCCCCTATACTAGATACTCCAATATTCACTATATATCCCGCTTACCACTAAAATCTCAGAATAAAAAAGGAAGAGAAGTACAACAACTACGAAGCCAAGAATAAAGGAAAGAAAGCACCTGATCAACCAAAAACCCCCATCACTCTCTATGCTTCGAATAGCTTTCTATTTCGTTCCTTCCAGATGGTCTAGCAAATAGCAAATGGGCCAACGATAGATATCTGATCTCTTCTAGACCCCATTTTATTTTGGCCACAAACTGCAAGAAACAAACATATATCCTTTGGCATGACCTAATGAACACCCAAACGCCCCAAGAAAGCTTCCCATAAGTTGTGTGCTAACTTACAATGCCAAAAAAGGTGAGCCACATTCCCCTCATAAGCTTTGAACAATATACATCTATTTGGGATAGCCCATCCCCATGATTGCAAATGCTCTACTATCAGCACCTCATTCTTCATTAACGTCGACATGAAGAATTGAATTTTAGATGGAACTTCGGCTACAAGATTGGGGAGGTTGAAAATGCCGCAAATAATATGATTTCACAGTAAACACCCCTTTGTTCTCCACACGCCAAACTCTTGCATCTTTAATCCTTTGATCTCCCCACACCACCAAAGCTTTATTTGATAGAGGGTTAGAGGTAGTCTCCAGACTGTTATCATACGTGAAGATTACAGCTAATTCCCCCTCTCATGGAAGAAAGAGATATACTAGATTTGATACAAGAAGACCACAAGTATACAAAACCTTTCCTCCATCAAGGAGCAGAGAAGAAAGCCTCTTGTGCCAATTAGATCCATAGAAACCATTGCAAACCCTAGCTTCAAAAAACATATATATTTCAAGTAACAACTACCATCAAAATAAATTAAGGTTTCAAGCTTGTTATTAGAAATTTAACCCCTTTGAAAAAAAGAAATTTCAAGGGAAATTTATAGTGAAAATTCCAATGGCATAAATTAACTCAATTTAGGATAATATAGGAAATTCTGAAAGGAAAAAAGGTCACTAATGTTTTGATTGAAAATTTAAAAAGAACAAAGGAGGGATAGATTGCATATTAATATTTCAAAATAATAAAAGTCAATTATGTGAACTAAGTAAGATCGATTTCAAACGCGGGTGCATAAATAGGTAACTGGTATTGTGTTTTGGCTTCTTCAACACTCGAGTCAAGTATCGCTTTGAAGATGCAACAACCATCGTTCGATGTTTTTTTGAAGGTGGAGTCGAAGAAGTTCAGATTCGTGAGGAAGTTTATCAGCGGTGAGGTTTTGGCCCTCAGCGAATATTTCAGGGAGAAGGTAGTCAAGATTCGGGTTCCATGGGAAGACTGTTTCTGGACTGTTCAGGGTGTGGAGAAGGCTTTGAAGTTGGAATGCTTTTGTATTTGTATTCCTGAGGGGGTGGATGGTAACGGATGGTCAGACCTGTTGGAATGCTTGGTCTGGCGAGTGGGGGATAGTAGGGATTTTGGCAACCGGAGGGTTTCTCTTACATCTGTTAATGTTATGGATACGGCAGCAGCTGAATTCATTGAGCAGGAGTTAGTAGTCGATGGAGGTGTTGGGATGGATAAGGAGGAGGCAGTATAAGCGATAGACACTTCCTCTTGTATCGTCCGGGGTGGCGAGTTTTCAGGTACAGTCGTCTGCGATAGCTTAGACTTATCCTCAAACCTGCAACTTTTGTGCAAGTGTTTGGTTGGTAGATTTGAAGGAGAGACACCTTCGATTGAGAAGGTAAGGGGTTAGGTTAGGGAGGCGTGGCCCGGGGTCGAAGGAGTAGGAGTGGACGTTTTTTCTGCTAGTTTATTTCTTTTTACGTTTTGCTCGAAGGAAGACGCGGGTTATATTTTGGAGAAGGGCGAGAGATTTCTTGGTCCGTTTTCTTTGTTTTTAGACTGGTGGCACCCGAGGTCGGGATGCGAAGTGGACGGAGCGAAGGACGATCGGATTTGGGTGCGGATGGTGGGAGTCCCACTTCATCTGTGGTCAGATAGCGTTTTCAAATCGTTAGGGGAACTTTGTGGTGGATTTGTTCGCCCAGATGTCGCTACTGAGAGTAGAACAGTTCTTCAGTGGATCAGGATGCAGGTTAAGAGATTACCATGGTGGAGAAGGAGACGTTCGATTTCTCTGAGATATCGCAATGAAAACTTTAGGTGTCCGGTGTGGTGGGAGGATAGGCCGTCAAGAAGCTGTTTGAAAGTAGGAAGTTTCTGGGGACCTTTATTCTGGTTTTCAGGAGCTGAGTGGTTTTCTGAAGGAAGGGGATGACAACGTGGAGGGTAGAGAAAATAGGGGTGGCTTGTTAGGGTTGACTAAGGAGGCTAGGGGGGATATGGTGGAGTTATGGGATAGGAGAGATGGTCTGTCTGTGGTCAGTGATGGGAACCACACAAATGGAAATTTAAATTGTTTTGAGGCTAGGGCGGGGAATAGGGAGAGAGGATGGTGGGAGACAGCTGTCGAGCAGAGTGAAGATCCTAGGGGGTTCCACCTGTTGCGCAGAGACGATGGGCCTGAGCCAAAGGAGCTAGGAGAGCATTCGTAACTGGGGCGAGCTGAACCAGAGCTTTTGGGCCTGGCCCAATTAGAATACGCGGGGTCTTCTTCCATTATGGATCAGATTGGTAGGGATGGGCTGAGTAGCCCTAATTTCGCTGTGGACTTAGAGTTTGGATCGGAAGGCCGAAACAGTTCTACCACGCAGGGGCCTTGGGGGGAGGTTGAGGAGTTAAACCTGGTCCTCAACAATTTGGACAGGCATTCCTCTGAAGACAGGCGAGGGTAGGTTTCTTCTTCAGCTATATTCGAGGAGGTGTGGAATCGCAAGTCTTCAAGGGAGGCCGATTATCCTCGGGAGTTCTTCTTCGCAGAGATGGAGGTGGTAAGCGATTGTCCTTCGATGTTGGAAGAGGTGCCTTGGGGCACTGGTACTGGTGCGACGGATTAGACGGCGTCAGTGCTCGGATCTATCTCCTTTGTCTCCCAGGCGTCGAGGAAAACAGGATCTACACCTGAAGGTGGAGTGGTTTTGTGGAGGAGAAGGCAGCTGAACGACCGTGTAGGGAGCAGTATATGGTGTGAGGTGGGTAGCCCGAGGAGTTGGATTCCATTAGATATCTATTCTTCTCCTATCTTGAACGAGACCAGATCTATCTCTGGAGGTTGCAGTTTATCTATTAAGAGGATGGGGGTGGAAGTTCTGTTGGTAGGGGGAGCTTGTCAGCTCAGATCAATGTAGGCGGGTTGGTTAAGGGGGTATTGGGAGTGATGGAGGAGTCTGAACTGACGAATCGTAGGGAGACTAGTTTGATTTGCATTTCGGAGCCGGAGATTGGAGGTGGAGGAGATATCAATGAAGGTTCAGATGGTTGGTACTTTAAGGAGTCTGATCCAGCTCCATTAGCGAGTTGTTCGGAAGCAGAGTATAACCTTGTGAAAGCTAAGGAGATCGAGGGTTTGGTGAGGGACTTCTCGTCGGAGAGTGAGGATTTGGATCACATTGGGATGTCTGAGTGGGTGTTGAGTAAGATTACAAGTTTCAGGGGTTTTATTGGTGTGTCTTGGGAGGGTTTTGAAGCCCAAGCTTTTGAGCTTTTTAAGGCTATAGAAAACAGGCACTTGGAGAAGATGGTGAGTAATAAAAACGTTTTAAGGGAGTTGCACAAACTGAGCTGGAATCTGAAAGATAAAGCCAGTCCTAGCAGAAGAAAGGGGGTTTTGGCTGGAGAGGAAGTTAGGAGGTTAGGGGATGGAAATGGTTTTTGATGAAGACAAAAATTCTGAGTTGGAATGTTAAAGGGGTGGGTGATAGGGAGAAGAGGTTGGTAATTAAGATTTCTTTGGGAGAATGGAAGCCGGATATAGTTATGTTCCAAGAAACCAAATTAGAGTTAGTGGACTCAGTCGTGATGCAACAGCTATGGAGTAGGAGAGATGTGGATTGGTTTTGCAGACCTGCAGTGGGAGCTTCGGGGGGATTTTTATTGGCCTGGAGATCGGAGCTATTCGAGATGATACATTCGGATTTGGGTACTTATGCTTTATCAGTAGTTCTGAAGGAGAAAGGGAGCAATGAAGGGAATCTGAAGTTTATCTCTACTGTTTATGGTCCTAATAATCATACTTTAGTTCAAGAGATGTGGGAGGAGTTGGAGAGACAAAGGAGGGGTTGGGACATACCGTGGTGTATAGGGGGTGGTTTTAACACCATCAGATTTTGCTCAAAGAGGACAGGTTGTAGGAGGCTGGAAGCACATATGTACAATTTTTCTGAGTTTATCGATAATAATCTTCTTATTGATGTTCCTTTGTCGAGGGCGGATTTCACGTGGACTAACTACCAAGATAATCAAGTTTTTTTCTAAATTGGATAGAATTTTGATTTCAACGGAATGGGAGGATGCCTTCACGATGGTACAAACAATCTCGTTACCTAGGCCAACTTCTGATCATTTACCGATTATGTTGGTTAATGAGGACAGGGTGGTCAGGAAGAGTCCATTCAGATTTGAAAATATGTGGTTGGAGAAGGATGGATTCGTGGAGTTGGTGATAGGTTGGTAGGAGAGCTTTGCGATTGTAGGGACACCCAGTTTTGTTTTCTGCAGAAAACTGAAGCTGTTGAAGGGTGAGTTGAAGAAGTGGAATATAGAGAAAGTGGGTAGGGTGGAGAATAGGTTGGAGAAGCTGATGGATCAGATTAAACACTTGGATGGTGTGGAGGAAAAGGGGGAGATGAACGGGGGGAAGAGTATGGAGAGAGAGAATCTAAAGAAGGAACTCGCTAGGGTAGCAAAGATGGAGGAAATCTGTTGGAGACAGAAGTCAAGGGCACTGTGGCTTAGGGAAGGGGATAGAAATACTAAATTCTTTCATAAGATGGCTAATATGAAGAGTAGGGTTAACACAATCAAGCAGTTGGTGGTGGATGGGGAGGAGTGGAGAGAGGAGGAGGGGATTAAGAAACCAGCGGTGGATTATTATAAGAAGTTATTCAAAGAAGAAGCAGGGTTCAGACCAAAGCTGGACGGGCTGATGGTGGACGGTTTATCGCTTGGGGAGGCCGAAGAGCTGGAAGAGGTTTTTTCTGAGGTAGAGGTATGGAGGGCAGTTAAGGAATTGGAGGGTAGTAAATCTCCGGGCCCAGATGGTTTCTCTTTGGCTTTTTATAAGAGTTGCTGGGATGTGATTAAGAAGGATGTGATGAATGTTTTTCTGAATTTTTTTCTTACGGCAGAGTGGTTAAGACTGTGAATACCACTTTCTTAGCCCTTATTCCTAAGGAGGGAGCGTCGGATATTAAGGATTTCCGACCGATTAGTTTGCCTGGGAGCTTATACAAGATCTTATCTAAAGTATTATCTAACAGATTGAAGAAGGTGATTGCGAGACTTATTAGCAAATCTCAGAGTGCCTTCGTGAGGGGGAGACAAATTTTAGATGGGGTTCTGATTGCGAATGAGTGTATAGATTCAGTGTTGAAGAAGAAGAAGAGGGCTTTGTTATGTAAAGTGGACATGGAGAAGGCTTTTGACCATGTACATTGGAATTTCCTGCTATATATGTTGGGCAGAATGGGATTTGGCGCTAGGTGGATTTCCTGGATCAGTTTTTGTGACAAGGTAATCCCCCTCCCCCCATTCTTGTTTCTTTTAGTGGTTGAGAGCTTGGGGAGAATGATTGATCATTTGGAAGGGATCGGACTTATTAGAGGAGTTCGGGTTTCTGATTCAGCTCTGTGTGTTTCTCATCTTCAATAGGCCGATGACACTCTTGTTCTTTGCAGTGCCAGGCATTCTGATCTAAGGCCTTTGCGATGCGTTTTTCTGTGCTTTGAGGCACTTTCGGGTCTTCACATTAATATGGGTAAGTATGAATTGATCGGGGTTGGGGAGGTGAGTAATCTGGATCTGTTAGCCGGCTGGTTGGGCTGTAAAGTAGGCTCACTCCCTTCATCATACCTGGGCTTTCCGTTGGTGACGTCATACAAGTCAGTTGGAGTTTGGAATAAAGTGGTGGAGAGGACTGAGAAAAAGTTGGCTGGGTGGAAAACTAGGTATTTATCCAAAGGTGGGAAGTTAATATTAATCAAGAACTCCCTCTCTAATCTTCCTACTTATTTTATGTCTTTATTGAAAATTCCTACGTCAGTGGCTAAGAGGTTAGAAAAGATCCAAAGAGAATTTCTATGGAGAGGGAATAAGGAAGGTTATAAATATCAACTCATCAAGTGGTCTCAAGTATGTTCAGGAAAAGCGGATGGGAGCCTAGGATTAAGAAGTTTAACTAAATTTAATGGAGCTCTTTTGACTAAATGGTTATGGAGGTTCGGGTCGGAGGAACGAAGTCTTTGGCAATTAGTGATCAGTAGTAAATATGGTTTGGAGGCAGGGGGATGGATCACTAGAGGTTGTAGATCTTCTTATGGAACCGGTTTCTGGAAAGCTATAAGTAGCTACTCGGTTATTTTTAATAGAGGAGTAAGTTTTAAGGTGGGAGCAAGGGATAGGATTAAGTTCTGGAGTGATATATGGTGTGGGGAGGAAACTCTCAAAAACAGGTTTCCAGATGTGGCGGCATTAGCTTCCAATGCTAATGTGTGGGTGAAAGACTACTTGGTGGTTGAGAATGAAGGGTGGAGATGGGATCTGAATCTCAGAAGAAATGTTTTTGATTGGGAGGAAGAGGATGTGATTAATCTTCTGGGTCTTCTGAACTCTCTCAATAATAGAGGAGTCGAGGACAGGAGATTATGGAAATGGACTGCGGATGGTATGTTCTCGGTGAGTTCTATGCACAAGAGTTTGTCGGAGCCAGTAGAGAGGATAGGTCCGTGGAAGCTGATTTGGGGGGCCGGATTTCCATCTAAGATTTCCTTTTTCTTGTGGACGGCTATGGAGGACAAAATCCTTACGCTAAAAAACCTTAAAAGCAGAGGTTGACAATTGGCTTCTAGGTGCTGCTTTTGTAAGAAAGAGGAGGAGTCTTTGCCTCATATTTTTCTTCATTGTGATTATGCCCGGTGTTTGTGGTATACTTTTATTCAGAGGTTCAACCTTTTGTGGGTTTTGCACAAGAACTTGAAAGAGGCTCTTTTAGGTTGGGGATGGCAGAGGAGGAAGGTTGGTATGAGTGCCCTAATTTGGAATTCTTGTCCAGCTGCCATCCTATGGTCATTGTGGAATGAGGAACAACAGGATTTTTGAAGGAAAGGAGGTGTCGGTGCAAAGGGCTGCTGAAAGGACTTTATCCTTAATCTTTTTTTGGGTCTCTATTCATCTAGATTTTTAGGAGATGAAGTTTGAAGATTTTAACAGGGATTGGGGTCTGTTTTGGGATGTATGACCCTTTCTGGGTTTAGGTATTTGCCCTTGTAGGGATGTATATTTTATAGTTTACTCATTACTATAAATAACATATAACACACTTTTATCGATCAAAAAAAAAAAAAGGTATCAAACCCATCTAAGATGATTGACGATGGAGGGTGATCAGTCCCCGTTGCTCACTGAGTTATTGTATCCCTTTAATGGTTTTATGTTTTTATGCTCTATGCTTTTTGTTCCTCGTTCTCTGCTTTGTTTTTGGTTAGGTGCCCCTCTTGTGCACCTGGCCTTCTTTCTTTTTCACCTGTAACCATGGTTTTTCTCATTTCTATATTTATATATGCTGATTATTCATCAAAAAAAAAAAGTCTCATACTATATGATACAGGGACTCGGTGAAGAAGGGTCATGAACAAATTGTTGATTAAAACATAATAGTATAATGTCAATATAAAGAAGCAAGTATATCCGTTATGTATGTCTAATAAAGAAAACATTCGACTTAAGACAAAGCAATTATAAATTTGGTAACACAGAAGTCTATATCTGATTAATGTAGTAAAATTATACAAGAGAATACTAATTTTAACCATCTTAAATGGCCCCTAAATGTTAGTTGTGTGTAGATCTTAGTTGTCTCCAATCGTGGCTAAAAATATCTCAATTTATTCAGATATATCCCTCGATATAAACCAATTCCCCAAGAATCAATAAAAATCAAAGGGGGGAATCTGAGTTTCCAAATATCCCTCGATATATCACTATGTTAGGATATAACACGAAATATGCAATATATGACATATACCCGCCTATTATAGTGTCTTCAACATAGCGGAAGAGATAAATCAATCAAAATAAGAGAGATCGCCATTTTGACTAAGAAACAAACTTCCATCTCTTCCAACTTCTAATATTTTTTAAATCACTTCTAACCTCATTTTATGGACTCAATCAAAGAAAATTGTGATGTGCGAATGCTTATACACACTTTACAGATCAAAAACTTTTTATGTGATGTGTGATTGTTTATACACACGTTACTGGTCAAAGAAACAAATTGTGATGTGTCAATGTTTATACACACTTTACTGATCAAAAACCTTTTTCGTGATGTGATTGTTTATACACATATTACTAATAAATAAATAAAAAATGTAATGTGTGAATATTTATACAAAATCTACTGATAAAAAAAAAAAGACTTTGTGAAGTGTGAATGCTTATAGACACTTTACTAATCAAAGGAAAAAAAAAAATTATGATGTGTGAATATTTATACACTTTACTGAACAAAAAAACAATTTATGATGTGTGAATGTTCATACACACTTTACTTATCAAAAAAACAATCGGTGATATGGATCTTCATACACATATTACTGATCAAAAAACAATTGTGATGTCTGAATGTTTATACACAGTCTACCGATCAAAAAAAGTTTTTTGTGATGTGCAAATGTTATACACACTTTACTAATATAAAAAAACTTGTGATGTGTGAATTTTTATACACACTTTACTGATCAAAGAAAATAAATGTGGTGTGTTAATGTTTATACGCACATTACTAATTTTTTTCAAATCACAACTAACCTATTTTTATGGACTCAATCAACAATCTTTGCATTTTTTTTCCAAAGATTTATAAATCATTGCAACATTCTTGGTTTGAAAAGCCAAAGAATGAGTGAATGTAATTGTAGGGCTTATCTTAATCTTATTATTTAAGTATGATATGAAGATGAAACCAAATTACTTATGTGATGGAATGAAATTCATCTCATAAAGGATTTGATTTTTTTTTAGCACTTGAAAATCCAAATGAATTGGGAAAACCAAATTTTTTTGGGTTTTCAACCTAGATTTATATCCTTAACAAAAATGAGATTAATATATTAATTATTTAAATAAATTTAATATTTAAAAATTATATTAATATGGAAATACAAATAATAGATTTGCAATGAAAAATTAGCAACAAATTAGGTCATATGTAGTTGAGGAAATATTTTACTAACAATAATATTTTTAGAAATCAATAAAAACAAGAAAGAAATCTTAAAAAAATGTTGTTGTTATTCTATACTCGATTGATTATTGCTTGTTTGTTACCATACTTTTGTCACTATTCTGAGTCTGAAACAAAAAGGAGAGGCATACCAAGATGGCAAGAGGGAGAAAGCTCAACACTAATTTGCAATATGGCCAGTTGAATCCTAGAAATAAGAGAGGGCCAATATACAATTTGTTGGATTTATAATCAGGGATGTGGGATTTAGGGTTGTAAACAAGCCGAGCCGAGCCGAGCTTTGCCCAGCCCAGCTCAGGCTCGTAAATCTCTAGCAAAGCTCAGGCTCGTAAAAGCTCGGCTTGCAAAAAGTTCGGCTTCTAAAAAATTGACGTTGTAAAAAAGCTTAGATTAATACAAATGTATTAACATTATAGTTGACAACTGTTATTATACGTAATATAATATGTTAACATGTGTGTTTAATATTAATACATAATATAAGATATAAGAATATGAACGTATAATCACAGATACAAACCGAGCCGAGCTTTAACCGAGCCGAGCCTACCCAAGCTCGGCTCAAGCTCGTTAAAATAATGATCTTTTTTTCAGGCTCAGGCTCAGCTCGTGAGCCAAATATTAGAGCTCAAGCTCGGCTCGAACGAGCGGAGCCCGAGCCCCCTAGTGGGATCACTCAGTTGAAGATGATTTTGGCTGTTTTACCCTAATATGTGTAGTTATGAGCTATTCATGGTAGATGCTGGAATCAAATACAAAAACATCTCCAATCTAGACTGCAACTATAAGTCCCATGATTAGATATTTTTTCAATGTATAACTTCAAAAATTCTTTAACTAGTATTCCAAAAAGTTCCATTCAAAATTTATACCATTTTCTAATTATTTCCCTTATTTTCCTAAATTTTTTGGCAATATCAATATCCCTTGATTTACCCATTGATAGTTCCTTGTTTTACAGGGAGTGCTATATCCGGAGATATTGACATTTAAAACCTTGTCCCCAACTTAACACAAATTTTATTTAAAAAAGTGGACACTAATTTGAAATGTTGGACATGAATCTCACACCAATAACATGTCGAATCATATAAACCATGGACACGGTAAGAAGAGTGAAGGGTACAGACTATGTTACATGGACTCGAGTATGGGTGTCGAGTGCAGGTGTATCTAGGTGTCAAACTCATCTAATCCCCATATCATAGGACAGGGACTTAGCTCATGCACTATATATTTTGAACTTATATATGCTAAGTTGTACCAAAATACGATACTATCTATAAACAATATCAAATTTTACTCATTTTAAACTTGATAATTAAATATAAAATGAAGATAATGGAGGCATTTGGTTAGAATAGAGGAAACTTCTATTATAAAAAAATTGGACATGGTTGTGAAGGATCCGACATGGATCCCATACCCATACCCATACTTTGGGGTGAGCAGAAGAGTCCATGTAACATAGGGTCCAGGTATAACAGATGATGAAATCCTTATAAAAATGAGTTTTGCACTCAATGAAGTGGAGTTTCTGATAAAAACAAAAAAAAAAAGTAGAGTTTCTGAAAGTGTGCAAGGAAATCAACAATTGGTTTATAACAATGAAACTAAAGAAAGTACAATTTGATCCCCCTCCTCCCCCCACCCTCCCTCTTTGATAAAATTAATCTTTTCTTTCGCGTATGGAGAACTTTTATTTTGTCAAAAGATTCGACAAAATTCAAACATTCAAGTGAGATTTTGAAAACATTATATTGAAAAATCAAAAATCTAGAGAAACAAATAACAAAGATTTCAACAAAAAAGTAGGCAGTATTGTTTTTGGAAAATGTAAGAGAGAATACTAGTGGTTAGTTTACTTCCCAAGTAAAACAAAAACAGTGTTTTAAAAGGCATGTGATGGTTGCCTCACAGCAAGGCTCAAGAAAAACACCTTAAGGTGTGAGTATCAGACTTAAAGCCTAAAGGCTTATCCCACGATGATCATTTAAGGCTTATCCCATGATGCTTACATGTTTTAAGTGTGAGGCTTACATGAGGTTCAGGTGTCATGGCTTGAGTTCATTTTATATCTCGAGCTTGCACCTCATACATTTAGTAAAATTAGAGTTATATTCACAAAAAGAGTAGAAAAAACTCATTATTCTCATCTTTCTAATTGATACTTCTCAATTAAGTTGAATGTATATAAGGTTCTTAAACTATTTTGAGGCTCCATTTCACATTTGTCCCTCATAGACATCAAAGGAATTAAGGACTTCTTGTTTCTCAGACCTTGGGATGCCCTGGGTGCTTTTTCCTATTTAGTTGTTATATTTTGTTTGTTCTTCTTGACTGAATGTAATTCTGTAGCTTTGATGCTCTTTCTTAATGAAATGTTTCGTTATTAATCAAAAAATAAAATAAAAGGAATTAAGGACCAACTTGCAATATCCTTTTCATAACTTCATTGCCCATTTTTACAATTTTAATTCACATTCATATCTTCATTGAATTTACATAGGTGCATGCTTTTGAGGCTTATGCCTCATGCCTTAAGGCTTGTGCCTCATGCTTTAGTCATGTAAACCATCTTGCTTCACTAGGCATAGCAATGGGGCAGGTTAAATGGATAACCTCTCCCATCTAATCCTACTGAGGTGGGTTTGGTAAGCCATAAACCGGGTTTGAGTTTGACCCAACCCGTCCCATTGCCATGCAAGCAAAGATTAATCATTTCTTGATGGATAATGGATGGGTAATAGTTAATAATATATATTTTATGTCAAAAAATATATAAATATGTTAAAAATTTATATATTTTACTTAAAAAGTTGTATGTTATTCATTATACATGTTAAAATTGAATCTTCCCCGGCCCATCGTAAACATCCTTTGTTCAAGTTAGAAGTGAGTTTGGTATAGGGCGGACTCCTATAGGTGGGGTTAGGATACCATGGTTTATATGACATATAGTGTATCCACCATGTCGGTGTGATATACAGGTGTAATTTAAAACAAATTAATTTCTATATTGTATTAATCGATGCATGTAACATAACAAACATATCAGTTAATACAGTCTACATGTTACAATGTACCGACCAATGCACTCGATACAGGCAATGCCTTATTCCATGTAAAAATATGAAAAACAAACCATTGACTTCATTGTTTGACTCTCCCTTGCTCCTTAACCAAAAATAAAAATAAACCCAATTGTTTGTCCCAAAACCGTCTTAGTTTGATTGAAAACATCTATTTTTTGGAGAATAAAAAGTACTTTCCTGTTCTTGCATAATTTTTTGAGGTATGCATTGGAATAGTTATTTTTCATGTAAAATAACGTGAAAAATGAACCATTGACTCCATTGTTCGACTCTCCCTCGCTCCCTAACCAAAAAAACAAACCCAATCGTTTGTCCCAAAACCCTCTTAGTTTGATTGAAAACAACTATTCCTTTGGCAAAAAAAAAAGAACTTTTCCTCTCGTTGCATAATTTTTCGAGGTATGCATTGGAAGAGTTAATTTTCATTCTAAATTATATTCTTTATATCTAAAAGCATGTTACCTTAAATCTAAATGCTTATTTTTCATTTGCAAACTTTTAGAGATTATTTGGAAAAAAAAAAACTATTAAACCATATTGTTGATCTAAAGTTTTTATATGTGATGAATCTAAAGCTGATCCATTAGCTTAATAGATCCATCCTAATGTTTGAAAAAAAATATATTTTCATTTATTTTTATTATAAATAATTTAATAGTTTTTTTATAAATAAATGTAGTTAAGGATTCTTTATATTATATCAATGATCAATCCATGGCTGATCAATCAAGATTCATGGATTGATCATATTAATTGTATTGTTAACTATATTTTTAAATTATTTTTATAAAAATCATATTACAAATATGAAATTTATTTGATTTATTCTATTAGTTAATGTTGAGTAATTGTTTCTTGCATGTTATTTAATTTTTATATGCCTAGTTTAAAGTTCTTTTTTTCTTTTGTGTGTGTGTGTGTGTGTGTGTGTGTTTTTGTGCGTATTGTGTTTTGTGTTTTTGTGCTTACTCATGTACCGTTATCAAGTTATAAAACTTGTCCCTTTTTGTTCCAAGATTTTTTAAGGGATATGAGTCCTTTTCTTGATGTTTGAACTTTGAAAGTATGGTTATGTCTTAAAATTTGATTGTATTGTATTCTTTATAGGTACTTGATCGTTTTTATGGGATATGAATGCTTCTCTTTGTGCATTACTTTTTGTGCTATATTATAGCAAATTGATTGTCTTGTATTCTTTACAGATAATTGATATTTTTTATGGGATATAAATGCTTCAATTTTTGTATTACTTTGTGTTCTATATTATAGTTTTCCTTGATAATTTTTTTTTTTTTGATGGTTAATGAAGATCAAATAAATTAACGAGAAGAATGTACAAGGCTGAATAACCACGAGGGTGTGGTCAGAGGAGCCGCAGCAAAAAGCTAAAAAGTAAGAACATGAAAAAGAAGAGAAGAAAAACAAAAAGGTCAAAGCCAAGAACTACATCGCCTCATCCAGGAACTCAAAGGGAACAGCCCCGCCAAAGAAAGAATCATTGTTGATCCCTTCTCTAGCCAAACGATCTGCCAATCCATTGGCACTTCTAAGAACATGCGAGAAAGATATGCAAATGTCATCCCCAAGTGAAAGTGCCAACATAAAAGAGTGTGAAAGTCTCCACGAGTGACAGCTCCTCTCCCTCATCCAAGATATAACCACGGCCGAATCCCCCTCCACCACCACCAAGTTATTCTTTGATCACTATATACCTCACTAGAACCTTATCCATCTTATATATTATCCACATCATTATTAATAAAAAAAATTAAACAAAGAAATGAAAAAAACGTTGTTTAATAAGTGCACTCGGTCAAATATACATATATGTGTGTGTATCTCTCTCTCTCTCTCTCTCTCTAAATATATATACACACACACATATTTGCATCTAGATCAACTAATTGGAATTCCTTTAGATTCGTTCTGGCATACTTGCAAAAAACAGCTCAATTGAGCTTCTGTATATATTTGCAAGCAAGCTTATTGTTTGAGTAATAAATTTTCTCACCTTAATTACAAAACTCAAAGCAGGTAATATTTTCAAAGTGCCAGATAAAGTTCAGCCCACCTTATCCGCCAATAAAAAAGAAAATAAAATTGAAGTTGATGAAACTTACCCACAGCAAACTCTTAACAGTCAGCCTCTATAATTTGATGTCCTTCTGGTTTTAGACTTTTAGTAAATAAATGGCATGTAGACTAGATAGCAGCATTTCTTTATTGATTACAATATTAACTATATCTTCGCCACCATCACATGGAAAATGGACACTTTGACCAACTATTCCCCTACCTCACTGCAGGTTTTAGTACTCTAACGAACCAAGAGCTGAAAAACAGGACCCAACCAGCTGGTTGAACTGCCAACCGGACATCTCAATGGTTCAGTTCGAACCTCGGTCAAGTTTGGTTAGTTATTAACGAATATGAACCATGGTTAAAAATATCGTATCGAGGTAGCGTATCGGTCGGCCCGAAAACGGAAACGTATCGAGTATCGACACGTATACACTGGATACGTTGCAAAAATCATGGATATGGGTGGATACGCAAGGAAAACGATGGATCCATAAACCAATACCTATTTTTATGCAAAGATAAGATCAAAATAAGCTAAATTAACATGTTTTTGATATAATACACATACACATACAATATATATTAACATGAAAACCGACCGCTACAAGCGCAGAAACATGAAAACTTAAAAAACTTCCAAATCCATTAGGAATATACGTGTAAAGTCTTAACATATCACATATACTAATAAAACATAAAGAAAATCATACATATCTAGTATGATCAATTCCCTATAAGTAACAAGATGTAATCATAATTTAAGACATAGAAAGATACTTTCAAACATCAACAAACGA
>JAUPMG010274959.1:0-18959 GCA_031762675.1 Pachysandra terminalis | reverse complement strand
CCCAGCACGACACGACCACGGGCTCGTGCCGTGTCGGGCCAAGGCACGCGCAAGCCGTGCTGGGCTTCGAGGGCACGCGGGCTTCAACCCGTTTGTACATCCCTAGGTTTCAAGAACTTGATATTGGAGGAAGATTCTTCAGTTATACTTAGTGCATCTCCAATCGTTCCCTATAAGTTTTCCCATATATGGGCGTAAGTTTCCCCAAAAAATAAATTTTCAGGAAGAGCTCTCCAATCATCCCCTAAAAATTTCCTCAAATCTTTTCCAAAATTCCAGTTTTATCCCAAAAGTTCATTTTAATGAATTATTCCCTCCAAAGTTCATTGGAGTAGTAGGAACAGTGGTCAAACAGGGGTATGCTGTGATGAGGAGGTGTGTGAGGTGGAGAATAGCAACAAAGGGTGAAGAAGAGAGGATGGAGGAAAAAGAGAAAATGAAAAAACTGGTGTCGTGGGGTGCTTCAGCTGCTGTTGGAACAGCACAATAGATAAGAAGGAGAAGAAGAAGAAGAAGAACAGGGTGAGAGGAGGAGCTGTTGTGGTTGCAGACGGTGGGGGAAGAAGAAAAAGGAGAAGACGAAGTTGATTCATGGGTTAAACCCTAACCATTAGGGTTGAGGTGGTTACCCTTTTCTTCGTTTGTTTGCAGATATTTTCCAAGCTTTGATCCTTCCGTTTTTCTCCGATTTTTCTTTCGATCACTTCAAATGGGATAGTATGGGGTTCGGTTGCTGCTTGGGTTTGGAAGAAATTGTGTTGGGGTTTTCTCTGCAAGGAAGAAGAAAGAAAAAAATAAGTTAAATAGCAAAAAATATGACCGTTGTGAAAAAAATAGCCGTAGGTGCTTACAGTTAAGTTTTGGGGCCCTTAAAGTTTTCCCCAAATTTGGGGAAAACTTTAGGGATCCCCAAATATAGGGGGATAGGGAACGATTGGAGCACAATTTTAAAGCTTTTTTCCCCAAATTTGAATTTGGGGTGGAGGATGAGAGACGATTGGAGATGCTCTTAGCCCCATTATCCACATCTCTGAGTATCCTTGGCGGATCAAAGCTCAAATAGTAAAGGCAAAAGAACTCTTATCAAGGTTTGACAAAGTCATACTTAGCTTTTCTTATAGCCAAGGGAATCAAGCGATGGATTGTCCGACAAATTTTGCGTCTCAAACTTCTCTTGTACTTGGATTAAATTTGCACCATATTTCTTAGTTAACTGTATGAAGGATGATGCCATGGTGTGCACCAAAACACGGATTCTCTAGTGGTAAACTTTTAAAATTTTAATAAAACTCTAGTTTTCAAAACAAAACAAAAAAATTAGAAGAACTAAGGAGGCCAAACTTAGAATATGCCATCCACTCTTGAAAAAAAGATGACATACAACAACCAACTAGGATAGAACTAAGTCACACAATCCGTGTGAAAGGGGAGGCGTTTTGGCACTCAGAACGCGAATCCGTGACTAAACCATGGATTTGAGTTTTCAAATTCGTAGATTAGCGTAAAAACATAAAAAAAATATGTGGGTTTTTTTTTTTTTGGGGGGGGGGGGGGTTTTATAAAAAAATTTTTTTTTTATTTTGAAAACAAAATACTAAAATGCATGGGTTTTCTTGTAGATTTTTTTGGGATTTTTATAAAATTATAAAAATATATGAGTTCTATTCTAAAAAAATATTAAATTACATTGATAGAAGGTTAAATTGAGATATTTTATGGATTATGTCATTTCTCTTATATATGTAGTTGAGCATAAAAATGAAAAATAAAATGTCTTTATACATTAAGTATAGTTTGTATGCATATATGTAGACGCTCTATAGGCACTCTAGACCACAAGTTATTTTCAAGTTTGGTGCTCTCAATCTTGCTCCCACTTTTTCTCCCGCATCCGCTCGACATTCTAGTGACTTAGGGATAGAAGTGTTGGAAATTATGAAGAGGATCAGGAGTTTAAAGGGTTAAAACAATTTGCACCGTTGATCAACAAGATTCAAGGCACGATCGGCTCGCTAACTTTTAGACAAGTTTCTCCCCGTTCGATCAAGATTGCGAATGCACTAATGGGTTAGTGAGAAAATATCCTTGGGATACAATCACGCCTCTGATCAAGTTTCGTTGTGATTCTCGGATGTGCACAGTTCGATCACAACAAGACACTCTGTGTATAGGACAAATGATGCTTATCATGTGATCGAAAGCCATGATGTAGTAATAGTCTCTCTCTCTCTCTCTCTCTCTCTCTCTCTCTCTCTCTCTTAATCAGATCTAAACTAGTTCGATTCTAGGACTAACTCGCACCATCAAATCTGAACGAGGCTGATTGTGGACCGAATTTGGATGCTATAGAATTGATTTGAATGATCTGTATTTGTAGTCTATTAATAGACTTACACGTGTCTGTTCACCAATAGGCGTGATGTTGATCCAATGGTTTGGATCAATCCTGAAAGGCCATGTACCCTTTCACTTATCATCCTTAAGGTGCAACCAAGATCCTACGGCGATGATTTATAGACTTACACGTGTCTGTTCACCAATAGGCGTGATGTTGATCCAACGGTTTGGATCAATCCTAAAAGGTCATGCACCCTTTCACTTATCATACTTAAGGTGCAACCTAAATCCTACGGCCATGATTTAATACATGTAAAGGCACATTTTCGGTAGACACATTTCTGATCAGTTGCAACCTAATCGAATGGTCCCGATCGTGTGAACATGATCAGACGCGCCATCTGACGGTCCAGATCTCTTGGATCGATCAGGTGTTTCTGATCACAAGATCAACCCCAACCAGAATGGTCCAACCACGATTAGAATATCAACTCGAACCAGTATGGCCAAACCATCATACCAAAGAACCAATCTACATGGTTCGGGTGGGTCACACTTTAAAAGAAAAGGCTCCTATGCACTTCATCATTCATTTTGCTTTTGAACACATAAGCAAAAGAGAGCTCACCTTATATAAAGTCTTATCTTTTCTTGTAGCTAATTGATGTAGGACATGAGACTTCACAATCAAAAGAGACTTTCTAATCAAAACAAAAACCAAGCTCTATTTTGAAAATATTCAACAATCCCCCACCATTTTCAAAATCATTATAGACTCTAATAATATAAAAATAATAATACAGTGACGATAAATTCATTTTGCAAATTAGATTTTTTACCTCTGCTTTGAAAGATTTTCAATATTCATATCTAGAATAATCATTAATAAAGGTCAGAAAATATTTATTTCCTCCACGAGTGATGGTATTCTTAAGATCACTTATATCATTATGTATAAGATCAAGTATTTAAGAAATTCGATTGACTGATTTATGAGATTTTCTAGTATTTTTAGCTTGAACACAAGCAGGGCATTTACCAAAAATATCAGAACTAAATGCAAAAATTAAATCAAGATTAGACATATTTTTTATGTAATTTATAATTTACATATTCCAATCTACCATGCCACAAAGAAATAGAGTAAAAAATATAAGTATAAGAGAATCCATTCATCTTAATTAATTTAGTACAATATACCAAGTACAATGAAAAAATCTCATTATTGGATAAGATAATACTTATCCGAGTCATACAATTGTTTGAATTCCACAGTGCCATTTCTAATAACCATGGTGCAAAAGTAATTTTCCATCTTTCTTTTCCGTCACCGATTTCTTCGTTAGTCTTTAAAAATACTACGATTTTTTTGCACGAATGATTGCACTCATTTTGAGCCACCATCTATCTTCAATTCCAAATGTAATGAGATTCTTCATCGATTATATTCACTTAACTATCATGGGCTTCTTTCGAAGATGACAGTGTAATGACCGGGTTTGTCACAAAAGTGACAAGTTCCTTTCTTTCTCCATATATCTTGTCTCTTGAAAAGCTTATCATTCTTAGGCTTAAGTTTGGTATTCGTGGATTTATCTTCCTCGACCATATTTGCCTTCAAATGATACTCATCTGCATCATCTTTCTTATCTCGATTACGAAAAAATTCCTCGAATCGAAGATGATATTGCAGAGATTCCATGGTATAATGCTTCTCTTCATGCTTAAGCTTCTTCTTGTAGTTATTCAAAGCAGAGGAAAGTTTATTAATAATGATCCCTACTAGAAAATCCTCTACAAGTTCTATTACAGCACTTTTAAGATTACTAACAATAAGTTGGAGTTCATGCATTTGTGCTAGAATATACTTATCATTGGTCATCTTAAAATTCAATTAATTACTAATTAAAAAATTTTGATTACTTGGATGCAGTATTTGATTACTAAAGTCGTCACCAAAGACTTTGCCGAATTGATTGAACAACGTGACCTATAGCATGGGTTGGAGAGAGTATCCAGGATGTCTTCTACAAAGGATGTTTTCTTCATTTCTTTTCCTTCTCTTCTCTTTCAACTCGGGTGTATCGTCATCGGAAAATTCTAGAATATCCTCTAGATCATCATCAAGGATGTAGGCCAACTTCAGAGTGGTAAGAAATAAGAGCACATTTTCTTGTCATCGAGTAAAATTGTGATCAAAACGATCTAAACACACTAAATCCCGATTCATGGCTTGCCGCGACAAACCCTCCATTTGGCTAAAACTTGTCTAAAAAATTGTTGGAAACTATGAAGAGGATCAGGAGTTTAAAGGGTTAAAAATATTTGCACTGCTGATCAACAAGCTTCAAGGCATGATCAGCTCGATATCTTTCAAACAAGTTTCTCCCCCTCCGATCAAGATCGCGAATGCATTAAGGGGTTAGTGAGAAATGTCCTCAGGATACAATGAAGCCTCTGGCAAGATTCGTGTGATTCTCGGATGTGCACCGTCCGATTACAACAGGACACTCTGTGTGTAGGACTGATGATGCAAATCACGTGATCGAAAGCCTTGATGTAGTAATAGTCTCTCTCTCAATCATATCTGGACTAGATCGAATCTAGGACTAAATTGCACTATCACATCAGAACTAGGCTGATTATGGACCGAATCTAGATGCTATGGAATATATTTGAATGATCTGGATCTGTAGTCTATTTATAGACTTACACGTGTCTGTTCACCAATAAGCGTGATGTTGATCCAACGGTTTGGATCAATCCTAAAAGGTCGTGTATCATTTTCAGATGATAAGGTGCAATCAAGATCCTCTGACCATGATTTAATCCATGTAAGGGCACTTGTTGACACGTTTTTTATCAGGTGCAACCTGATCGGATGGTCCTGATTTTGTGAACACGATCAGACACGGCATCTGACGGTCCATATCTCTTAGATCGATCAGGTGTGTCCGATCGCAAGATCAACCCGAACCATCAACCCAAACAATCAATCAACCCAATCCAATCATGTGGGTCACACTTTAAAAGAGAAGGCTCTTACGCTCATCGCGACACTGCGCCTACAAAAACGTCGATTGCACACCACTGACTCAAATGCAATACACTATATTATTTTTTTTTGTTTTTAAACAGATAAGCAAAAAAGAGCTCACCTTATATAAATCTTTATCTTTTTTGTAACTAATCGAGACAATAGATTTTACGATCAAAAGAGCCTTTCTAAATCAAAACAAAAATAAGTTTTATTTTGAAAATATCCAATAAGAAGAACAAACAAATATATTTCAGTACCAAAAGTTTCAACTTCGGCTTTGCTTTTCTTTTATTTTTCTGTGGATAGTCTTAACTTCACTAGTCGTCACAGGTAAAAACAAAAAAACAAAAAAACAAAAAGGCAAAAGGAAAAAAATAGGCATTACTTAGCATGTAAAGAGTCAAAGATATCATCAAATCTTTTGTACGTGCATACGAGTACATCTCAACAAATGGATTTTTTAAGTGAGAGTTCCGTACTTTTAACTCAACATGGCTAGAACGCCTGCATTTGTTGCTAATCTCAAAGAAGTCCGAATTTCAATAGGCAAAAAAATATCTATGACCATATGCTCTGTTCCAGTATACATTATAGCACAACAACAGAACTCTTTTCTTCTTTTTTTATTCTGGAAAAGAAAAGATGCAACAAAATTGAACCATTTAATTAATGGCTTTCCCATTATCTGCTACAGACTTAACCAAGTCCGACAGATTGGGACTTGAGCACTTCCTTAGTGCACCCCCAGACCTAAGCAAGGTCAGGGATGATTGCTCTCGTCAATCATAGCATAGTTTTAAATTTCCTAAAAGGTTTAATTTTGTTCATAAAACGTAAAATCGAAATCTGAAATTTTTTGACTGAAATTATTTGATAAATGAGCTTTATGGCGGGATCCCAGGATCATATAAAATCCTAACACTCTCATAAAGTCTATAACAATCTGAGTTTAGATTAGCTAAAAGAATGTGACATAACAATTGATTCGTCTCAGCGTGTTCTTTACGAGGTGTTATGACGTATTCAAATTTTACAAAAAATAAATGTGACTTTATTATTGGTGGTGCTTGCAAAAAAATAAAAAAAGTCTTTATTTCAAACAAAATTATATATATATATATATAATAGGGTTAATTAACAATTAATAAGGGACAAGAATTCTAAAATTAGCCGAGCTAGTTCGCTCAAGCTTGGACTCGGCTCATATGAGCCAAGCTTGAATTCTATTATTAAACTCGTGAGTGTGAAAAAAAAGGTCATTATCGTAATGAATTTGTGCCAAATTTGAGTAGGCTCAATTCCATTCGACTCCGTTTTTATATGAGATTATACATGTATATTCTTATATCGATTATAATATGTTTAACGAACTTGAACCGAGTCTGAGTTTCTAGACATTTACAAACTTGAGCCGAACTGAACAAATCTCAGCTCGGCTCGTTTACAGCCTTAGCTGCAATTTTAGCCGGTGAAAGTAAGCTGAGCTTTTGATCTCCTTTGGGACATGCAATGCAATCCATGTCATATCAGTAAATTAAAGCTGTCCATGTGAAGAGTGAGAGAGCTCCAAGTGTGATCCTTTAGTGTCGTCTCTCTTTCCTGATATCCATTAAAGCCTAGAGAAGTCACCTTAGTACTTTGTCACCATTGACTAATACCTCCTACAAAGACAAAAACCAAAAAAGACGACTAAGACCGGTGTCATCTCTTTTCTCTAAACAATGACCAAAAGAAATGGTTTTGTATATTAGTGGGATGACAAGGATGGTAAAGCATTCAAGAAATAGTTCTCTTACTTTTTATGGCCAAAAAATATCTCCAACAGTAATGTAATGTTATTTGGGTAGTTCCTCATTGAGCTTCTCCCAACTCAGTGTGCATCTTGTGGTGCATCTTGTGGTTTTATCGGACATTTTTTCACTTCTTGTCCTAACCCTTTCAAATCAGTTGCACCTATCTCAAATTTATATGGGACTGAACTCAAATATCAACCTTCACTCAGAGTTCCGGCTATTAGACGCCGTAACCCCCTCATGTTACATATTGCTCCGGCGAGGCTCCGGATTCACTCGATCGAAGAAGACGACCGAGTTACACCTCGGCCAAGTCAAGTTCTGAATCAACCTGACCTTATTATGGTTAATAGCCCGGGGTTAACTAACCAGGAGTTGGTTACTTATGTGACTGCTGCTGGTGTGTCTGGCACCCTTTCTCCTCCTTTGAGAATATCCCTAGACGAGGATAGTCGGTTCAGGGCACGTGGCTCACACTTCATTCCCACTTCGAATCTCGAGGCTAATGGCGTGAATTTGGATAATTTTTTGGTGTCCACCACGAATCCTCCTAATCGGTTGACGACACCTGGTCTACCTTTGATGACTTCTCTGAATCTCACGGCAGATTGTTCTAGATTCTTAGAGAGTTTGGATTTTTGTTTGGCGTCCGCATCTACTACTACTCATGATTTGGATTGTCCGGTCAGACCGGAGATGTCTTCACAGCCATTTCTACAAGCTGATAGTTCTATCTATTACGACAATTTACTATCCTCCGACTCTCCTACGCGTGCTGGCGTTTCTGAGATAACTCAAGACCCACATCACAGTGCAATTCAGAATTCTATTGCTTTGAATACTCAAAAGCTAAGTTTTTCTTCTGATTCATTTACGAGTGATGCTTTTCATTTTACTACCCCTACTTCCAATCCTTTGATGAGGAAAACAGATTCACACCTTAATCTTCTCCTCTCCAATTATTTCGAAACTCCTTTATACACAAACCATCATCCACACTCACAATTCATCCGTTCCTCATCTTTCCCTTTCTTTCAAACCCACCTCAATTGCACACCTTTTTAACCCGTCCACTGCGGCGAGTTGTGGTGATTCTGGTGGTAAGATCCGGAAAATCCGACAGAGAAAATCTACCAACATACTTACTCGACAGAAGGCAAATGCAGAACCTGAGTTGGAAGCTGTTGTTCAGAAAGAATCTGTGTTTGAGAGAAAAAAGAAAAAAAAGCTAGAACACCTTCTTCAAACTGTGCCAAAAGAAACTACAAACGAAAAAATTCTTGTTCTTTGCCTGGAGATCTCTGTGACTGATTCCGTTCAGTCACCACCCACTTCTTCATGATTATTTTGGCGTGGAATTGTCGAGGGATTGGTCAACCCTCGACAAAGAATCATCTTTGAATGCTTATTAAGAATCATTGACCTGATATTCTCTTACTCTATGAGACTATGGCTTCTGATCTGTTTTCAGAAAAAGCCATTAAAAAATTGGGCTTTTATAATTATCTTTGGTTTGCTTCTGTTGGTCTTTCAGGAGGATTTTAAAAAATTGGGCTTTTATAATTATCTTTGGTTTGCTTCTGTTGGTCTTTCAGGAGGATTTTGGTTACTTTGGAACCAAGGCTTTGACCTCTCTGTCACAACTCACAATTCTTGGGCTGTTCACATGACAATAACTGTTCCGCATACAACTCCTTGGCTTCTTTCCTTTATCCATGCACATTCTTGCCTCTCTCAGCAAAACAAACAATAGGAGCTTGGCTGATCTTGGCTCGGAGTTGTTCCAGTCCTTGGCTGATCTTGGGAGATTTCAATGCCCCAACTTCTTCTCTTCATAAACGTGGCAGCAACTCACTTCAAGTAAGTAAATTACAAGCATTTATTGATATGATGTTAGACTGCAATCTTTCTGAACTAGTTTTTAAAGGTCCTAAGTATACTTGGTCCAATGGGAGGCATGGTATGGCTCGTATTCTTGAACGAATTGATAAAGGCCTTGCTAACCCTGATTGGTTAGAGCTTTTTCCTAACACGGTTGTTTTCCATACTCCGATTCTAGGCTCGGATCATTGTCCTTTAGTGGTCAACACCTTTCCTAGGCTTCCTCACTGCGAGCGTCCTTTTAGATTTGAGGCTCTTTGGGTTGAAGAAGCTGATTGCTCTTTTGTTATTACCAATTCTTGGGTTCTTACTGGTTGCTCTTCACCACATATTTGCCATAAGATGTCCTCTTTAGCCTCAGACCTAAGAATCTGGAACAGAGACAATGTTGGTAATATTACTAAAAGAATTCATTCTCTTCACAGAGCAATTCTAACTCTTCAAAGTAGGAATGATTTTGGTTCAAACAATAAGCTTCATCTTCTTGAGAAAGATCTTCATTCAAAATATTTCTTGGCTCTTAAACAGCAAGAAATATTTTGGGCCCAAAAATCACGAGTAAACTGGTTGACTGCAGGGGATCTTAACACTAAGTTCTTCCATTTAACTACTCTGATTAGGCGGAAAAAAAAAACATGATCACATCTATTAAGGATAAAGATTTGAATGAAGTGTTTACTCAACATTTGATTGACTCTGTTTTCATTACATATTTTACTGATTTATATGAGGAACCTGCACTTGCTCATTTTCTATTAACTGGTCTTGTTTCCCCTATAGTTACCTCTGTTGATAATGATAGCTTACTTGTGCCTTTTTCTTAAGCTGATATTTTTGTGGTTGTTAATCAACTTGGTCAACTGAAATCCCCAAGTCCTGATGGATTTCAAGGGATATTTTACAAAAATTATTGGGATGTAGTTGGCATTGATGTAGTTTCAACAGTTCTGTCCTTCTTTAGAACTGGTATCCTTGATGCAAAAATCAATCATACTCATATTGCCCTCATTCCAAAGGTTCCTAACCCTAGGTTTGCCCATGAATTCAGACCTATCAGTCTTTGTAATTACATTTATAAAATCATTGCTAGACTTGTTGAATCGAATGAGACCTATTATGTCAAAACTGGTAGCTCCTAATCAGAGTGCATTTCTGCCTAAAAGATCAATTCATGATAATATTGCTTTAGCACATGAGATTCTTCATACAGTTAATCATAAAAAAAAGGGGCCAACAAGGATTGTCTGCATTAAAGATTGACCTTAGTAAGGCTTATGATAAGATTCGTTGGACTTTTATAGAGCAAATGCTTTCTCTGTTAGGTTTTGACCCTTTTTGGATAAGACTTCTTATGACTTGTATTTCTACTGTTTCTTACAGTATCCTTATCAATGGGTCTCCTGTTGGCCTTATTAATCCCAAGCGGGGCTTGAGACAGGGAGACCCCTTGTCTCCCTATATTTTCATCATGGCTCAACAGGTCCTATCTTTGGCATTAGAAAAAGCTTTATCTCTTAATCTTATTCATGGGATCAAGATTAGTCCTTATAGTCCTGCTATTTCACATTTAATGTATGCAGATGACCTCCTTGTTTTTGGTAGAACTAAAGAGGCCGAGTGTGTTACTATTAGGGACATCATATCCCAATTTTGCTCTGAAGCAGGTCACTCCATTAATTCTAGTAAATCTTATGTTTGCTATAGTCCAAATCTTTCTAGATGTAATAATAGAAGATTAGCTAGGACTTTTGGAGTTTCTTGGAAAGTTGAATTTAAAACGTATCTTGGTTCTTCTTTCTTTTGCCATATCTCAAAAATTCACTTTGTTGATTTAATTTCTAAGGTTAGTTCTAGGTTAAATGGTTGGAAATCAAAATTTCTCAACCAAACTGGAAAATGTACCTTAATCAACTCTGTACTTGCAGGTCAACCTCTTCACCTTATGTCCACCCTTAAAATCCCTATCTCTGTTATTAATTGGCTAGATAAGGCTGCTAGGGATTTCCTTTGGGAAAAACATGGTAGTGACCGTACCCTACATACCATCTGTTGGGATGCCATTTGTAAGCCTAAATGTGTTGGTGGGCTTAACATTAAAAAGCCTCGTGAATTTAATGATGCTCTTCTAGCTAAGAAAGTTTGGGCTTTGTATGCTGATCCAAAGTCCCTTTGGTCGAAAGCTGTTTCGGCTAAATATATCAAAAATAGAGATGTTCACTCTATATCCCCTAAAAATTCAGACTCTATCATGTGGAAAAGTCTTTGTAAAGTCAAGCATATTGTGATGAAAGGTTCAGGTTGGATTATTGCTAATGGGTTAGGTATCCCTATCAATGACCATAACTTGTATGTTTACAATGGTCAGCCTTCTCTTTCTGTTCTTCCAATTCATTTATCTGTTGTTGCAGATTTAATTGATCCACTGACTAACTCCTGGAATTCTAGTATTATTGACAGTTGGTGGCCTCCTGATATTGCTGATATTATCAACGCAATACCTCTTCATCCTAGTGCTCCTCATGATAAAATCATCTGGGCTCCAACCTCTTCTGGTATGTTTTCGATTGCATCGGCTTATAACTTATTGTTTACCTCCCCAATCCAAACCCAAGATCAAATCTGGCTTAAATTATGGCATCTCCCTTGTGCGCATAAGGCAAAGTTCTTCATTTGGAAATGTTTAAAAAATGATCCTACTTATGATCTCTTGAATCGTAGATTAAACATTCTTTTGGAGTTATGTGTTCATTGTAAACAATTTTATGAATCTCCTATGCACTTGTTTGCAAACTATGATTTTGTCAAAGCCTTGTGGTTTTCTTGTTCAGGTGGAAGGAACGATTATCTACAAAATGTCAATTCGGTTTTGGAGTGGCTATTTCCTTTATTCTGTGATACTAAACTTACATTTCCACCTCATTTACTGAATATTGTTGCTGCTACTGCAAATTATATTTGGGCAATTTGGCTTTCACGTAATAATACTATCTTTGAATCTACTACTCCTTCTATTCCTTCCTCGTTAAGAGAATTTTTTTCTCTTCAGGATGATACTAGAACTCTTCTCAATACTAAAGTCAAATTGCAAGAGACTTTTCCAAAGAAGGATCTCATCTTTGTGAAATGGATTCGCCCAAGATTTGGAGTTAACAAGATTAATGTGGATGGTGCTGCTAGAGGAAAACCTGGTAGAGCTGCTGTGGGTGCAATTTGCCGAGATGATTCTGGTTGTTTCGTTTGTGCAACTGCTTTCTACATTGGCATAACAGAGTACTTATTGCAGAAGCTTTTGCTTTGAAAGAAGGCCTTACTTTGGCGTTTCACTCTGGATTTCAGAATATCATTGTGGACTGTGACTGTTGTGAACTACCCCGGGTCGGGTGGACCCAAAATAGATCGGGTTGTTTGGAGTCGCCACCACTCATTGAGTTCGGGTGTGAATGGTTACCCATGGATTTGTCTTTTATTTCAAAATAGACCTAAAAATATGATTTTAATATTGGTCTAACCAGATTGGGTAGGGAGGTTTATTTAAGAGAGCGGGAAGGTGTTAGGCACCCCCTCTCTTTCGGTTTACCCTGTTACCTAGTCTAATTCTATTTGGCCAAATTTAAAACAATCCTAAAATAACAAAATAAATCTAAAAAATCCTAAAATATAAAAAATTCATATTCAACCTAGGTCCTAAGGGTCTCTAATTAACCTAACCCTAAAATAAATAATACTAATAAAACCTAATCTCAAAAAATATTAAAGATATAAACAAAATCAAAATGCATGGAAATTAAAATAAACCAAAGATTTAAGAGCCCTAAAATTCAAAAATAAAAATTTAAATATAATCTTTATTGAAACCTATGAATCATATTACAAGGAATTTTTAACGAAATCAGATATTTAATGAATCCAATAAAAAAATAATAAATAAAATACTTGTAGCAGCAGATCCAAATCTTCGATTTTTGACTCCTGGAGAACTCGGCTCAGCTTGAGAGGTGGCTCAAAAGTGGAGAAAAGCCTTTTTTTTATTCTTTTTTTTTTAGCCAAACGGGGCCTTAGGGTCAAATTTTCTGGTTTTTTGGGTTGTTGGGTCTTGGTTCAGGTTTGGATTGGTTCGGCTTGAAAGGGTTCCGGTTCGGGTCTAACTGGTTAAGGGGTTTGGATTGAGGGAGTTGGTCAGGTTCAGTGGATCGGTTTGGGTTTGGTGTAATCGAATTGGATTAGTTCGATTTAGGTTGGGTTTGGGTCGGTTTTAGCTGGTTCAGGGGTTGGGTTGTTATTTTATTTGGTTTCAGTGGGGTTAGTTGAAAATTTTGTTTCTCTGGTTTGTCTTGTACAGAAGAAGAGGAGAAGGCAAAACAGGGGGAGGAGAAGAGGGGAAGGGAGAATAGGGTGAGGTGGTGCAATATCGATGGGGCGAGGTGGAGGTGGCAGGAGCGCGGTGGTGCTGAGGTGCCGGGTGAGGTGGCTATGTGGTGGAGTTGTAGTGGCCGTGGTGCAGGCGTGCGACGAGTGTGGAGATGGTGGTCGGTGGACTGGTGCAGACAACTGAACAGAAAAGAGAGAAATGTGGCTGTGGCTGTGGTTGCTAGTTTCTTACCGAAGAAAAGGGACGTACAAGTTCGGTTTTGGCCGGAGAACAAGGAAGAGCGGAGGGCTGATTTTGCAGACAAACAGGGACCAAGGGAGGTTTTTTTTTTTTTTTTGCCTGATAACAGGGATAGAGTAGGGCTGTTTTGGCCGGTTTTTTGGCAGGAGAATGGGTTGTTTAGAGGCTGGAGAATGGGGCTGTTTATAGGCTGGAGAATGGGGCTGTTTATAGGCTGTTTTTGCAGAGAAACAGGGGGCTGAACAGAGGCTGAAATGGGGCACTAGAAGATGAGGGTGGCTGGAGGTGGCCGGGCAACTGAACAAGAGTGGAGAAATGGCCTGGAAGTGGACTGATAACAGGTCACGAATAGTGCTTGGTGTGGCTGAAAGTCTGCCGGATAACAGACCAGAACAAAGGCTTTATGGATGGAGAATTTGGCTGGAGAATGGGCTGTTATTGGCTGTATTTCTTTCAAAAAATTCTCCTCTTTCTTGCAGATTTTCCTTTTCTTCCTTTTTTTCCTTCAACCTCTACCCCATTTTATAGCCATGGATGGCCAAGAACGAATCATTCTTTTTCCCCCCTCTCCTTCTCTTTTCTTCCTTATCTAAAAACCATCCCTTCCCTTATCTTCACCTTCTACTTCTCTTATTCTAATCCCCAAATTTTCTCTCCCTTATCTCTTGAATCCCCTTCCTTCATCTCCCTTTTCTCCACTTTCTCTCTCTTCCGTGAAAACACAGACGTGAGGAAGAAGAAGAACTCTTCTTTTTAATTCATTTCCACTCCCTTTTTTTCCCTATAATATCACAAACTACCCCCTTTATTCTTTCTTATAAAATCTAACATAAAGAACCTAATCTAAATCTAATTAATTTAATTTTAATCCTAATCTAATTTAATCGTCCTTTATGTTTTTTATTTTTCTAATTTCTCACTTTAATCAATTGAAAGCCCACCTAATTAAGATTTTAATACCAAAAATACCTCTCATATTATCAATCTCAGATTTTGACCAAATTATAGTCACCTGATGAGTTCCACATGAAAAGATCAAATCCGGAACCGAAATATTTTTCTGAAGTCCAAAAAATCATAAATTTGACTTGAAACGAATTAAGGGTAAAATGATTATTTTCTCTTATGATCTCAAAACCAGGCGATAATATACCCGTTGGAACTCAATTTCAGCCTAGAATTCAATTATGCTGCCAGAAATGAATTTTGGTGAATGACGAAGCGCATGGGGTCTACTGAGGGTATTTTGATAATTTCATTAATTTTTGGGATTTTAAGGAGAATTTTAGCTCAATTGGTTTGGGATTAGGAATTGAGATCAGAGATGAAAAGATGCCAAGCTCAAGCCTCCAGAAGCTGCAAAGATCAAAAATAATTATTTTCATGCAAATTGGGGTGTCTACAACTGTTCTTCACTGATCTCGATTATTCGCAAGCCTATTGACGAAGCCCCCTGGAAACTACAATCTCTTATTTCTGAGATCTCCTTACTTCGAACTAGTTTTTCTACTTTTAGTTTTAATTGTATATTTCGGGAAGCAAACTTCGTTGCTGATACTCTAGCTAACTTTGCTCTAGATTTCTTCTCTTGTACTTGGATTGGTTCCCCCCCTGAGTTTATTTGCCATTCTCTTGCAGATGATCTTTTGGGTAGAACTACTCCTCGCTGGTCTGTTTAATCTTTCTTCTTTATATATATGTTTCATTACCAAAAAAAAAAAATTAGTTGTTATATGTCATACATTTGGATCAATGAATGATCCAAATGTATGAGAGATAAGAATCTACACCACCATTCTTAAAGACGTAAGTACCAAAACCACAAAGAGATTTTCTTAAGAAACTCGCATCAATGGTTAAAATTTTGATTGAGAAGTCTAATCATAGATGGAAAAAGAAGAAAATCTAAACAGTGACTTATGTCGGAAAGATTAGGGAATAACAAAATAGAATAAGCTCAAACCAACTATCATCGATTGCAAGTTTTTAGGGTTCTTCTCTGTCGATCGAGTTGGGCTTTTAGGGTTTGTTTCTCCGCTTTGATTTCTCAACAATGGCGTTAGTTAACCTTAAAAAAAAAAAAACAATATGCTTTTGAGGATTAAGTTGGGGTTACTTGCTTAGAGATACAGACCAATGGAGTCGGGCAAGAATATGTATGATGAGAGAGAGAGAGATGCACTAAAACCAAAAGAAATGAAATTTTGATTGTGTAGATGCATAATCTACTTGTATAAAGTTTTATACCAATCAACCTGCCCTAAATATTTACAGAAAAATAAACAAAAAAGGAAACTAATGGCAATTTAGAAAAATAAATAACGAAAGAATAACAAAATGTAATGAAGAAACTTAGTCTTTTTGGTTCATTTTTCTCAACTTACAGGCAATTCATAGATTGAAAGGAAGCAATCCAAGTAATTTATAGATAAATAAGCACTCAAAGTTTCAAAACAATAATAAGAACGAACCTGTTAAAAGATACGACAGAAAATCAAACAGGGTCAACAAAAATTAAAAATAAAAATAAAAATAACTCATTTTAGAAACAAACATTAAGAGCATTGTATCGAGAACTCGGAGCAGGCAAAAGGGAACCAGAAAACCCAAAAAGGAAAAAATAATAAAAAGATCCCGTTGCAAAGCGATGATCAAAATACAAAAACGAAAAAATGATTCAATTAACAAATAAAAAATCTTTGAAAACCCCCATTTTCAGAGACCCAACAAGCAATATCAATCAACCCACCTTCTTAATCCAATCAAGAGCTACTGTCCAACTCCCCACTTCTCAACCTCTTCAAATAACCATTACCTTCTCAACCAAGAACTCACTGTCATCAAGGCTCTTGCTTTGTAAGCGGGTGGTTCGATGGTTTTTCTGTTGCCAAGCATCCCCAAACATATCCACATCCAATGATCAGAATCTTCAAAGATAATGTTGTTATTGCCTTTTGCACAGAGAAGGCTTAAAGCTGAGCAGTCAAAAATGAATGCCATTGCAGGAATCTGAAAACACTTTCTACATTACACCCATAAACAGGAATATGAGAACCCAACTAAATCTATAGGTTTTAGTTACATTTGAAGAAAAATTCAGGCGCGCATACTCGCCACGAAACTTTTATGCAACCCGACCGTTCGTCAAACGTTGCCGCCTCCGCCATGTCGTACGTGCCAAGCCACACTCTCATTCTGATATGAGGGAGTCTGATCTCAGCAACCCATTCCCTCAATGCCTCTGCCTAACTCCTCGGTAAATTGCTCAAAGCCCCTAGAAATTTTAAGGAAGCAAAAGTACAAGAAATGCAAATTGCTTCTAGTTAGCTGGGACAAGCCAATCAATAGATATTTAAAATAATAATAATATTAATAAAGACAAGGAATTCTTACTTGAGACATCCTTTCAAGCAGAGCAGCTGATGTTGATCTCTACACCATTATGGAGTCAAGCTAGCTGAACCACTTGCTTTCAGTGTGCGTTGGGGAGCAACAATAATGTTGATGCATTAGATAACCAATAGGATAATACATCATTGTTATCCTGGGTCTTCAGCAGAGAAATTGCAAATATTAGTAAAATAGTAATATAGCATTGAAAATACAAAAAGGAAGTAGTCTCAGCCAATTTATCCATCAGTGTAGTACAAATTTCAACATCAACATGATTGAACAACCGCAAATCAGTTGTATATTATTAGAATGTAAGGCAAATGTGTTTGAAGACCGTAAAATGTAATTCACCAACTGTACAAAATTACAAATTACAGACAAAAATCTTGGGATACCTCTATAACTGTGCCTGTTGTCTGAATGATACGGTCAAAAACATTGATTCTTGCAACTTCAAATGACCTCCAATGAATTAGGCATTTATAAATGACACAAGGAGCAACAAGTTTGCCCCCAAAGAATCCGAGGTCTTGGGAAATACATTTTATCAGCAGGTCATGGTTCTCTTGTACCACAAAAGCAGATTGTAAGAAATAATAAAAGGAAACATACCATCAAAGAGCATCATAAACCCAAAATGAAATATCGAATATGTATAAAGAAATCTGTTAAGAATAAAATTTTCTTTATAAATTTAAATGGCCACCTGCTGCTTCTCATTAAGAGATTTTGGCTTTTCCTCGGTATCAGGCTTGCGTGGATTAGAAACATGACTCACATCCTGAGACATTTAATAAATAGTAGGATACAAAATATATTATTTATTTACCTCCTCAAACAAAATGTTATAATGTACAAGAGATTCAAAGGAACATCATCTTTGCTTCTCCATTTAGCATATTTCCATTAACTGGAGTCCTTTGCAAACTCGTAGTGAACCAATCAACATATATTTCTATGAGCAGTGATTGAAAAAGAAAAATGAAAGAATGAAAAGAAAATATTGAAAAAGGAAAAACAAGAATCTACATGAAAAGGTGTAAACCAATTTAAACAAGTTCATAACAGTTTGTAATACCTGAATGATTGTGGTCATTTGTCGAGCAGATAAAGCTTTACCAACCGAGCAGACCTCTGTACAGAATCTTGAAACTGATCCACTTTCCGTTGTGCATCTTCAAGCTTCTTAACCAATTCTCCATTTTTTATCTGAGCATCAGTTTTCTGAACGAATTAGGGTTCGAATAGGTTGAATTTTGAAATGGGTGGCTTGTATGGTTCCATTGACAGCGGGATTAGCTTTGCTTTCGTCGCTCAACTTCTGCAGGAGCTCTCGCTGTCGGAGATAGACGAAAGAGCCTAATGACGAGATTTGACGATTAGAGGAAATGACGTTTTGGGTGAGAAGACACTTTAGATTCCTCTTTAATTTAGACATTTTCAGCTAATTAATTTTTTAAATAACGATTAGAGGAAAGGACGTTTTGAGTGAGAAGGTGTTTCGGATTGTCTTTAATTTAGTGATGCCACATTAGTAGATGACGTGGAACACCTAGAAATCCAGACAATCCATCTAAAAACTATCGTAAGTGTTCTTTTTTTTGGGTCTAAACCACCCAGTGCATGAACTATCCTAAGTGTTCATGCTTAAGAGACCAATTGCTATATATTATATAATAGAATAGAATTGATAGATAAATTATATATAAAAAAATAGATATAATAATAATAATAATAATAATAATAAAAATAAGTCTTATACATTAAGGAAATTTTAATAAAAAAGAAAAGAAAAACAAAGAGTCTTTTAGATTAATCTTGTAGAACATCATTAATTAATTTAAGTTAAAAGAGGATGATAGACTTTTAGTATTCTTAAATTAAATAATCTAATTCTTTGGATTTA
>JAUPMG010274948.1:0-18960 GCA_031762675.1 Pachysandra terminalis | reverse complement strand
GAAAAATATAATATATATATATATATATATATATATATATATATATATATATATATATATATATATATATATGATGAAATTGAGATATTTTTCGTATCTATTTTTTTCTTTTGTATGTGTTTGTTGAATGTAAAAAGGAAAATTGAAATATCTTTGTCTATGGGCACTGGACCATTTTCAAGGATATGCACATGTCTTTTTGTTTTTGGGAAAGATGTGTTCATATCACTATCACCACCCTCGTGCTTTAATTTATACGGCGGAACATGGACATTAAACTATCATACATTATTCCGTCATTAATTATTGGGTGTCTATCAGTCTATGTCGTAACGCATTATTCATTTGCTGTTGAAGTAGTTGAAGTAGTTGCCAATCAAGCGACCGCTCGGTCATCCCCATGCCATTTCTTAGTTGAAGTTTTCAGGTTTGATCCATGAACTGTTTAATTGCACCATTTTTATTGTGTGCACCTCATACTGACAGCAGCTCACAGTCAAGCCATTCTTGTGGCTTCTGCCTACTCTGCCTAAAAATATCTGTTGTGATGCAATTATGCCATCTCTTACTTTATGTATGTGTGTCTCATTTGACTAGAAAATCGTGATAGCGTCCTATTTGAATAAAATAGTTCTATTAAAAGAATATAGAGCTATATGTGGATCAAAGTCTTTTGACGCTTGTATATAACTGAGGGATGGAGAACTTATCACCCATTACACAGACAAGATTCCAATAAGATTCTCTTGTAATGAAAGTTAGGTTAGAACTTAAAAATCAAATAAGAGAAAATTAGGTTAAAGGATGGTCTAGAACAGCTGTTGTCTTTGATATTGACTTATGATAGGATGGGATGGAATGATGCGTAGGCTGTGTTTGGCCCACCTTCTATAAGTACTTACTGTAGCTTATAGCTTATACAAGCACTTATTAAAATTAAATATGTGTTTGGTAGTGGTTATGGGTAAGCACTTACCCATAAGCACTAGAAAAAGGCTACCCATAAGGAGAAGTTGCTTCTCTCAAGTTCTTATGCGTTAAGCTATTTCACAATTTTAGTATTATTTTTAAAATACATGTTTTACCCTTAAACTTTTATAAGCACCTAAATAAATGTTATTTCTAAACTTTAAAAATATTTTTATAATACCTATTTTACCCCTAAATTTTTCTAAGCACTTAAATAAATGTATTTACCAAATGCTATTTTCTTCAAATAAACAATTTATTCTTACTGTGGATAAATGCTCCCATTGAACAGTTTATCTAATGAGTTCTTATCCATAAGCACAAGCCAGGGACAAACGCAGCCTTAGATTGGTTTAAACCATGTTTGAAATTGTTTCCTAAAAGAAGAAACGATTCCTTCAAGATTGATTTTTATGAAAAGCTTTGTAAAAACTTCTTGAGATAGTATTTGATAAAATGCTTATTTAAGAAGTGCTTTTAAGTTTAGAACTAAAAAAGGGCAACATGAGTATTAGGAACTAACATGTGGATAAAATAATATTAATAAAAATGTCATTTAAGTGACTAAATTGATTCTCGTAAAAGCAATTTGAAGAAACAAGGCGTCGACTATTTCAGTAAAGTGCTTCATTTGAAATTAATTCTCCGACGTGTTTACCAAACTCTTAATGTGTATATTAACGCACTTCTAAGCCCAAGTATCATTTCCAAGGCCAAAGAAGCAATGCTAAACAAACCTTTATTAATATAATAGGTTAAAACGAAGGTACTGAAAAGGTATCTCACCTACACGAAAGGGTATCTCACCTATAATATTAATGATTTTTATAAACAGTTAATGCAATGCAAATCGTCTATGCATGATGATTTGTTAAACACGAAATACACTTCGATTGGTAGGATGCACAAATAACAATAACAATAACAATAAGAAGGAAGTAATTTTACCTTGATTTTCAGTTACAATCCCATTTGAGAGCCAGGATATTCTGTTATGAAGACCTCAGTTATGCTTCTGTTATGTGACAGAGCATAATACGTATTCCGGGGGAGCCCATCATACAAAATGATGATTTGTCAAACCAATTAATGTGGTGGGTACCTTAGGGTTCACCCTTTTCTTAGGTTTTTAAAATAGTAAATCACCAATTTGTATGGTGGCCCCCAAGACACGTATTATACTCTTGTTCATAAAACAGAAACATAACAAGAATCTTTATAACAGAAGATCCCGATGCACAACTAACTACAAAAGAGGGATGTACTTTTTCCCTAACTTTTCAGGTACAATACGATTTTGATACTCTCACGGGTAAGATGGACAAATAAGAATCAGAAGGATGTACGTTTACCCTATACCGTCCCATTTTAGTACTCTCAGGCATAGAATACACAAACAACACAATAAGAAGGATGTACTTTTATCTTGTAGAAATCCCATTTTTGTAATCTCACATGTAGGATGCACAAATAACAATAAGGATGTACTTTTTACCTTGATTTTTCAGGTACAATTCCATTTTGGTACTCTCATATGTAGGATGCACAAGTAACACAATAACAAGGATGTACTTTTATCCTGTACAATTCCATTTTGGTACTCTTAGGCAGGGCTGTAAACGAATCGAATTGAGCTATTATTGACCTGAGCTTTGCACATTTCAGTTCAGGCTCGTTATTTAGTTCAGGCTTGTTAAAATAACGAGTCGTTTTTTGGGCTCAAGCTCAGTTTGCGAACCTAAATATTGAGTTCAAGTTCAGCTCGTGCAAGACAAGCTTGAACCCGTATTGAGCTAGCTTGGTTAATTGACAACCCAAATCCTTCAACGACCATGTAAATATATGTAAATTGGTTCAATAAAGTTTTTAGACAAAGAGTAACGTAGACCTGATATGTTTCATGACATTAAGATATAATATATGAATTTATATATCATACGACAAAGCTAAATTTTAACCGAGTCAAGTCTACCTAAACTCGAAACTCAACTCAAACTCGTTAAAATAATAAGCCTTTTAAAATTCAAACTCAACTTGTGAACCTAAATATTGAATTCAAGCTCGGCACATACGAACCCATCCCGAGCTAATTCAGCTCGGTGAATCTGGCTAGTAGAAGAACACGTATGATTGAATCTCTGTGTCTTGTGACGTCATCAATGACATATAATCATCCCAAACGGGCCCACACCAAGCTAAGAAAATATAAAAAAAAGAAGTAAGTTTTACCGAATTAATTATGTGAAGAAGACTTTTGTTAATAACAAAATATCTTCTTGAAGGACCTTTACAAGTTAAAATAGTTGCCTTATCATATTGTAATTGAAAGAGATCGATGTGTCCACTTTTTCTGTCCATTTCTCAATCAATTCCATCGGACGGCCAGCATTAGTTGCCACTACATTAAGATAACCTTCTGTTTGTCTGTCGTATCCATTGTCATCAGGCTCTCTTTCATTGGCATTACAAGCATTACAAAGCAAGCTTCAGTACTACATCAACCAAAAATCTAGTTTGAATATGCCGTTCAAAACAAGAAGTTTCAGAGCTTTCTTTTTACACTTAATATTTAGTTTCAATACAGAATAACAAAGAAGCCCTTACATTTTGGACGCGGATCCTCTGTTATGAGCCTCGTGATATGTGAAATACACTCGAGGGCAAAATGATAACTTTGCTCTCAGAGGTTTATTTCACGTATCATGCCCCATATCACGGACGCCCATAACAGAGGATCCTCCCTCAATAATATCACTTGACATCGTTTGTGATATTTTGATGCTATAGAACCTGCTGTACCAAACACACATGTACCGATCATTCTATGGCTGCATTTGACCCGGTTTGTGTTTTTTGGATAATCACATATTGGACGAGTAATTCAATGGAAACATTTATCCACAATAATAATAATTTGCTCACTTGAAGAAAATAGTGTTTTGTAAATACATTTATTTAAGTGCTTATAAAAGTTTAGGGGTAAATTAGGTATTATGAAAATATTACTAAAGTTTGAAAATAGCTTCCTACATAAGTGATAAGAGACAGCTTCTCCTTATAGATAACCTTCCACTACTACTCATGGGTAAGCACTTACCCATCGCATGTTATCAAGCACACTTTTAATTTTAGGCTGCGTTTGGCTTGGTTTGTGCTTTTGGATAAGTAGTTATTGAATAAATGACTGAATGGGAGCACTTATCCCCAGCAACTATAAGTTGCTTACTTGAAGAAAATGGCATTTGCTAAATACATTTATTTAAGTACTTATAAAAGTTTAGGGGTAAAATAAGTATTATGAAAATGATACTAAAATTTGAAATAGCTTCCCGCATAAGGTGTTACCCATTATGTGTTACCATATACATTTTTACTTTTAAAAGTGTTTTAATAAGCTATATAAGCTCAAATCAGCACTTATATAAGTCAGACAAACGCAACCATACAAAGTCTTTTAATAATTTATAAGCTCAAATAAACACTTATATAAGCCAGGCCAATCTCTGAACGATACATGAACTCCACACTGACTTCCACTTTAACTGGAGTAACTGTTACTTGTTCGGTTGTTGTGTGCGTGGCAGCAAGAGATTGGTATCGCATCAAGAAATCGCAGACAATTTTCCTTATTGTCAGAAATCACAAAGAACGAATTTAGATTTGTCAGAAACCAGAAAGGAGGTATTTGTATGTAGAATCTGGTTGTCAGTTTGCACACGTTACTACAGAGCATAAAACGTGTATAGCCTGATAGCTATTCTCTTTTTGGGATGGTTCAGGGTTGCACCTTTACCTGCAGATGATTTCTATTCGCATAAATATGGAAGCATATGTTTGAAGCGTGGAGGTTGTTCTATCGGCCAAAGCGTGCTGCGTGCACTCCACACATGCACATACTTCGATAGATGCCATCTATACGTATCTGTGGGAGCTTCTACAATTCTAGATACGTAATGCACAGGCATCAATGCAATAGTCGATTTGTTCTTTATGAATATAGTATAAAAAAATTAATAAGATGTTGAACGTTTTTGTTATTATAATTACTACAAAAACCTTGGTATTATAATATTCAGTCACTAATTTGCTGGGGATAGAAATGTATATTGATATTTCAATCAAATCATAAAAATACCCATTATTATTCTTTTAGTCATTACTGCTTTGTCAATTGTGTTGTTTGGGATCAAGTGATAATTATAAACACAGTAAAACGAAGTTCAAAATAATGCATACAGACATACGGATTAGGCAAAGTCTACTGGGAGAGAAAAAGTTTCAACTATATCAAAAATGAATTACGGCTACAACTTGTACTTTTATCCAAAACGAAGATCAAAACAATGCACACAGACATACAGATTTGGCAAAGCCTACGTCCACGAGAGAAAAGACGTTTCTACTTTATCAAAAATGAATTAAAATTTAACTTATACTCCTATTCGATATATAGATCAAATGTCTAATATACCCTTATTGTATCTTTATAAGTAGGCCCAAAACAAATTGACCCATGGCCCCTTAGGCCTCTCTCCCTTAGATCTGGAGACCACTGAATATGAGCCACCCATAATCTACAAAGCGTAATTGTCTTAATCAATTAAAAGAGTAGCGCGTATTTTTATCATTTCATTGAAATATCATAATTTTGTTTTCTAGCAAATTAATGTCTGGAAATAGAATAAAACCAAACTTTTTTTGGTAATTATACCTAACTTTATGGCTATTTTTTGGCTGATAATTGAAAATTAGAAGTGAAAAAGAAAACCTCAATAAAAATGATAGTGTGCTTCCACTCCACAGGAAAAAGATACATCATAAGCCATAGTGAAAGGTAAAATACAGTTGATGTTCATTGATAGAGACCACCTTGAATGGGTCCCATTTTGCCTCTCAAATCAAAGAAATCTCCTTGGTTGAAACAAACAATCAATATGTGGCGAAACCAAAATCACTAAAAGAAAACACTCACCTTAACCTTACCCACGGAGCCATGTACATGGGTTTAAAGATAAGGGAAAATTACACTTTGACCCTTTGAGACTTCTAACCATTGCAGTTAGATGATTTTTTAGGTTTTTGAAACTATAATGATACCCTTTAATGGAAAACTAAGAGTCTCATTGACTGATATATCCCTCATAAAAAATTGAATTGACTTTTAGATAAAGTAGATAAATCTCATGTCTAACATTTCTCTTGGTCTCTCTACTAAAGACACTCGAATCATTCATCAAAGAGAAAAAATAGAAAAACACATCATACAATTAATGTAGAAGAACTAGAGGTGTTAATAAGTACTTGATACCCGACAAACTCGATAAAACCGAATCCATTTAGAAGGATTTGGTTTTGGTTTACAGACCTGGATCATAATCAAATTCAGCTCCGATAGAAGATGGACCTATAAAGAACTTGGTATTTGCCGGTTCGATTTGGAGACTAAGGGTGACAATCCCAGAACTGACAAGATCCAGAATTGTCCTACATAATAGAGTTTGGTTCTGAGACTTGTTGGACCCATCTTGAATTCGATCCATTGACACCCTATGTAGAACGGATCATAAATGGTATACCAGTGAATGACTCAGTGTTGTTAGTTGACAGACTCTTTTGAGGTTTTCGATAAAGGGTATCATTGTAATTTTAAAACTTAAAAAGATGTAATTATAATTATTAGAAACTGCAAGGATCAAAGTATAATTTTCCATAAAAATAAACTTCTTAAACTTAACCACGGTCAAGAAGTCCAGTTGGTTTCTCTCTGTTTTTTTCTATTTAATCGACCCAGCGACGGCGCTAGTGGAAGAGAGGACTTCCCTTCAACTCCGAGTTCTCCGGGTTAGGTTTGGACCGTTTTGGTTGGCTCTCTCTCTCAATCATTTCAACCTATGAAATCTAATCCAACCGATTGAAGCCGTAGCTGCAATTCTATTATTGTGGTAAATCCCTGTCCTCATCTTACAGCTCGTTTTCCTTTATAAATCCCTCTCGCTCCGATCCTCGTGAATCAATATTTTCTCTATCGATCGATCTATCACTTCTGTTTTTCCTTGTATGGCCATGGATTTCTACAGATCTTCTTCTTCCTTTTCTTCGATGACGGTGGCCATGGCTTCTCTCTTGTTTCTCTTCTTCGCTTTATCTTCCGCGTTAGACATGTCGATCGTCAGCTACGATGAGAAACACGTAGAGAAGACGACGAGTTGGAGGAGCGACGAGGAGGTGATGAGTGTGTACGAATCCTGGCTCGCAGAGCACGGGAAACCGTACAACGCGTTGGGAGAGAAGGAGAGGAGGTTCCAGATCTTTAAATATAATCTCAGATTCATCGACGAACACAACGCCGAGAATCGGACGTATAAGGTTGGTCTGAACAAATTCGCTGATCTGAGCAACGAGGAGTACCGATCTATTTATTTGGGTACGAATATAGAAGCCAAGCGTAGGTTTTCTAAGTCTAAGAAGCGAGCCGACCGGTATTCCTTCCGCGCCGGTGATACGTTGCCGGATTCCGTTGATTGGAGGAAGGAAGGTGCCGTCGTTCCCGTCAAAGATCAAGGAAGCTGCGGTGAGTCCTTTTCGTCATTATTTTCCTTTTATTCGTTTCTTGGAATCATAGCCTTTCCCACTCTTTCGCTTGAGATCCTTTTCTTTTTGTTTCAATTGTCCATAATACCCTCCGAGGGAATAATATTGATCGGTGCTGCACGAACACGATAATGTTTTGAAAAAATATCTTAAGAGCCCCTAAAAATAAGATTCTATCAAAAAAATCACAAATACGAATCTCTATGTCAATTAATCCTTTTTTCACAAAAAAAAAAAATCTTTTTTATATACAAATTCATTCATTTGTCTTTTTGGTAAAAGAAACAAAAAATTGGGTGATATTTTTAATTATTTTTTCCCTAAATCTTTTAATTAGTTCCTCAAATTTATATTTTATATTATTTGAAAATAATAAAGTCTTTTTGTTTTCTGATAAAACAGAAAAGAATTTGTGAGAAAGTAAAATAAAAAGATGAGGAGAAGAGCATATTTCCCATACGCCCTTCACCACCAAAGTTTTCTTCTTTTTGCACTTATACAATGAAGGGTAAAATGAACAGATGAAAACTTTTCTTGTGCAATTCCTACTAACCAAACATCAAAATCAAAATTTTATGACATAATCATACATTTTCATGATACAAACAAACAACTTCTAGAGAAATTAAATTTCACTTTCCAACATAATATTTTTTTGGCATCCAAACGGAACTTTAATAATTTGTTTAAAATAAATCCAGGGAGTTGCTGGGCGTTTTCCACGATTTGTGCGGTGGAAGGCATAAACAAGATTGTAACCGGCGACCTGATATCTCTGTCGGAGCAAGAGCTTGTGGACTGTGATATTAGTTATAACCAGGGATGCAATGGGGGTCTCATGGACTACGCCTTTCAGTTCATCATCAACAATGGTGGCATCGATTCGGAAGAAGATTACCCTTACATGGGTACTGACAACGGATGCGACCAGTACCGGGTCTGTGTGTGTTTACTTGAATATTGGAACTAAAATGCATTCGAATTCTTTCTTCATTTGAGGGTCTAATTAGTAGTTTTTATGTGCAGAAAAATGCCCGGGTTGTTACCATTGAAGCATACGAAGACGTTCCACCTTACGATGAGAAGTCGTTGCAAAAGGCGGTGGCAAATCAACCAATTAGTGTCGCCATTGAAGCTGGTGGCATGGGTTTCCAATTCTACAAATCGGTAAATACTCCCTCTGATATCCTTTTTCTGTGTGACGTGTTGATGAAGAAGAAAAGAGTTGGTAAATCCAATCATAGAGCACACAACATAGATTCTAGAGTTGCTAAGGGTTTAAGGGCAAAACTTTAGCATAGTATTAAGCGGCCCATCTCGAGTCGGATTGGTTGATACAACTCGGAATTGGTTCGGGACAAGTTATAATCTCAAGCCAATCCCGAAGATTGCTAAAGCTCTCTGACTCAATCCATAACCGAGTCAGATCGTCCGATTTATATGAGCTGACTTGGTTTTGGACGAGTCAGATCGGACAATCAAAATGAATCATATGGGGCTCTCAAAAATTTTATGATTTAAAATAAAAATAAAAATTGGGCCATGTTTGGGTTGATCGATCCTGAGTTGGATCAATGATCCAACTCGATATTGGACCGGGACGATCTCCGATCCGCCGAGTTTAAACACTATGAACTTTAGAACAATAGAAATAAAAGAAAAGCTTCTCAATCTTTTATAAAAAAGTCTATATCCTTTCTCTCTACAATATCTTACCTATATAAGAAAATCTCAACAAACTCTTAAACTGCTGAAAAGAACACTAAAAGAAATAAATAAATACAAGTTACTAAAACGGGTAATGAAACTTTGGATAAAGGCCGAAGTTTTCCAACGGAATATGATTTGCCTAATTCTAACACCGAATTCCAAAATTATATTCATTTGAAGCTACGGTACAAACGATACATCTTATTTCAATCTAACGCATCCACCGTGACTTCCACTACATTACGTGCTCACTAGTAATAATATCTCTTCCTACTCAACAAATTTATCTTTTTCATTATCTATGATTAAGTAGATTTTGATCTACAGAACTCTGGCATCCGGAGTATGGTGGCTCACAATTTGCATTTCTCTACTTGTATCTTTTTCAGGGCATATTTACAGGAAAATGTGGCACATCACTGGACCATGGTGTTGCTGCGGTTGGATACGGCACAGAAAATGGTGTGGATTACTGGATTGTGAGGAACTCATGGGGTGCCAACTGGGGAGAGGATGGTTATCTTAGGATGGAACGTAATGTGGCTGGCACCACAACTGGCAAGTGTGGTATCGCAATTGAGCCCTCGTACCCCACCAAGAACGGTCAGAACCCTCCAAACCCTGGTCCATCCCCTCCCAGTCCAGTGAAGCCCCCCGCCGTCTGCGATGAATACTATACCTGCCCCGCAAGCAGCACCTGCTGCTGTCTTTACGAGTATAGCAACTACTGCTTCTCTTGGGGATGCTGCCCCCTTGAGGCTGCTACCTGCTGTGACGACCATTACAGTTGCTGCCCTCACGACTATCCCATTTGCAATGACAAAGAAGGGACATGCCTAATGGTAATTAGGACATAATCTAGAAATCATGATGCTAGGAGTGATATCTTTTTTTTTTTTTTGAGTGACATGGAAACCCCAACCTCATTTAGTGGGGACGAAATAAATCTCATAAACATGACCCCACTTACAAGGACCATCTATCAGGTAAGTCCGGAGATTCAAATCTGGGACCTCCAGTTCTTGAACTGGAGAGTCTCTTAGTTGAGCTAAACCTGTGCGGGTTAGTGACATGTTTACTTATTTGCATTTGTTTACTGTTAAATGTTTGTAGGCTGACATTCTTTGATGAAACAGAGCAATGGTAACCCATTGGGAGTCAAGGCATTGAAGCGCACTTCTGCTAAACTTTACTCGGCGTTTGGGGGCAAAGGCAAGAAGAGAAGCAGTGCTTGAGGAGGGGGAGGAGGAGGAGTCACTGGCAGATACCAAACCCAGGGGGGAAAGGGAGGATGTAGTTATTATTTAGACGGATAGTTGTATGTTATTATTTAGATGATGATTATTGTATATAGCTCCATATATTTCAATTTCAATATATATAGCTAAAAGGAAAAAAAATATTGATTTCCTGAATCACTGTAAATCCAAGTCTTTATTTTCCATGTATTTCAATGAAATAGGCTAGTTATAAGCCACTTTTGCTGATTGTTTGTTATCCTTGGTGCTTCATGGCTCAATTTGGTGAAATTTCTTGCTTTGTTTACATTATCATGGCTGTGGATTGATCATGGTTCTATACCTAAATTTCCCCATGAGGGGAGTGAGTTTAGCTTCTAGTCACCGTACTTCTTTGGAGCTGTGCCCAAAAATTGGATTTAATCAGATATGTTCAATACATGCCTCTTCTGTTATGTAAAAGCTCCATGGTTTTCAAGTGGATGCTCTTTTTTAATTTTTTTTTTGGTTATTTGGAACCCTTATCCCACTTAATGGGGACAGGGTAAACCCCGGATACATGACCCTACCCATAACCGGAAAACTCGAATGTAGGACCTCCAGTTCCTGAGCTCGAGTGTTCGCCAGTTGAGCTGAGCTAGTAATCGATGCTCATTTTAGCAAGTCCTTGTTTGGTTTTTTCTGCTATGTTTAAATGTAAGGCCCCCGAATCCCCTGTTTGAGTTGATCGTATAGATTCAATCTGTTTTTGTTGCTTTTAGACACTTTGGATGTATCCATGCTGGCTACACGAAACTAGGAACATATTATGTTTTTTTTTTTTTTTTGCCAATATTTAATGACAATTGGAGATGTTTTAACATACATTTTGCTTTTAGGATGCTGAGCTCTTAGTCGACATTATTAGGTCTTGAACATGGAATGACCAAAGTGTTGTGGTGAAGACCGAATACCTTGTGCCATCATAGGGAATGTTGACATAACTAAGATGCTTTCCCAACTTAGCTAAGAATCATAGATATTGACTTAAGATCAAGCCCGGCTAGTCGGCTAAGATTCATTAACATTTTTTGGGACCCAGAGTTGGTTCAGACTCAGCTTAGTCTAACCATATAATTTGGCGACACAGTCCGGAAGGACCAAAACCATTAATTACAAATCTAGAAAGCCATGAATTATGCAATGTTAAAAAAATAAAAATGAAAAGTTATAACATTTAATTTTCAAAACTCAAAAGATATTATTTTAGGAATAATATAAATTATAAAATAGAAAATATGATAAAGTAAGAAAGCTCTACCCAAGTTTGTTAGAAGCTTATGTACCAGAATTTCAGTTGGGATGGAACCATAACTTCTAAACAACCCTTAAACAGAAATGGATTGTGAAAAATAACAGCATCTTCAGTTTGTAAAACTTCTGATCTCTGATGGATCCTATATATTTTTTTTTTTGGTCGACGATGGATCCTATATTGCTATTTAATTTCTACCTGAAAAAAATAAAATAAAAAGAAAAGTACAATGAATGCATCACACAAAAAGCCTATTTTTCATCAACTCCGGCATTAAAAGAAGCTCTCCAATTAACCCTCACCTCTCCATCATTATTGCAGCCGCTTCTTCATATAAAAAGCTGAATTTCCTGTATTTTGAAGTTGAAAATTTTGCTTTGGCCAGCAACTATCAGTTGTAAATACTCTGCAGTTCATTCAATCAGCATCCCAGTGCAAGGGAACTAGTAAGTTTCTTCTTTACCATACGAAACAGAAAATTTTAAAATAAAACAGCATAACACAAAATGAAAAAAGAAAGAATAGCATATAGCCCAGTACCGATCCGGATCGGTATCAGTAGCAGAACTGACCGATAATCACTGATACAGGTACTTTAAATCAAAGTTCATTAAGGAACCATTGGAGGAGCTGACCCAGATAAAATCTAGAAAAGTTCATAAGAGTGGAAATAAATTTCAAAAAAATTTGCTCCAACAGTTGCACAGATGGCTCCTGTTTTAAGAAGTTAAAAATAAAAAAGCAAAGGAACATGAGACTACCTATTCATGCATGGACTATCAATACAAAATGGTTCAACTTACCTGAAGCATCAATCTCAAGGAACGAATAGTGTCATCTGTTGAAACTACCTTCTCTTCCCATATCGAAAAAGGAAGATAAAATCATATAAATCTCAAAAGAATTTGAACATAAAATATTAATACCAAAAAAAAGGAAAAAAGGCAAGGTCAAGAGTCGAGGGAATCCTAACGATACCTGTTTGCCAAGGGAGAATGGAACATATCTGTATTTAATCATGTGCAGTATCTGTTTTCTCATTATGAGAAAGAACAGCGTAAACCAGTAAAAGAGGAGAATGGGCCAAAAGACAGGCACATCAAACACCCTCAAAAATGTCATCATAAAAGCAATACAGAAGCCTTTTGTGATAGAATACCTGCCAGGAGAAAAACAAAGGCTGCTCAGTGCACCTATCCTGCCTAAAACCTGGAACTTTTTCTTAACATGGTGTAAACTGTGATGATTCAACATGGAAGTGGGGAAAGAAACTATCATGAATACTTTTATGATCATGTGATACTCAATTTAATACCAAAATAAAAAATGTAATACTCAATTTAGCTGAAGATAAAATTTTGGATTGTATATTCCTAACAAGACCCAGATGACAAAACAAAGAAAGAATCAAAATAATTCTTTATGCCTATTTACGAAATTATAAAACCGTTGTTGAAACCAATCACATTTTACCGAAAGCTCTTCAAAATGCTAGTAATTCGAAAAAACATAGAACACACATCACTGTAATGCTTTGTTGTGAGTTCGCTAAACCATACTCCATTATGATAATTAGTTCCTAAAAATTCTTGAAAAGTAGAGACAAATAAAGATCCAATCTTTTTCAATGATTGAATAAAACAAGGGAGAAGCCAATCACCTGTGAAGTTGAAGTATCAAGATCCACAACCAATTTACCCTTGATGCGAAGTTATGGTGATGGAATCAGTATCATTCCAGTGTAAAGCTCCAAAATTATCAAGTAACTCTGTTTAGATGAAATTGAATATCTAATATCCTGAAATGTTTGACGCTATTCTATTGAACATAAAACCTTGAGAGAGCTTATTCTTCAAGAGGAAAAGGACCAAGCCTACATGGATCTTAGAATTTTCCAATGACATTAGTAATATAATATGGATGATGCAGTATAAACAATCTGAGGATTCTATAATCATACTATGATAAATGGTAATGATTGCAGAATTAACATCGCTAGATCAGTCTCTACTGTGAGGGGTTCCCAATACTCTGTTCTTCACCACTTTGTGCAACAGATTAACTTACCAAAGAGACTATTATTTGGGCAGTGTGATTGACGGGGAAAATCCCCTACCTCTTTCAACAATCCTCAACCATTCTTCCTTATCATCCTCCCACAAATTGAATTTAAAATTCTTCTTATCAATTTGTTAAAAAATAAAAAAAATAAAAACCCTATCCATCGTGCTTTCCACAAAAATCATTCCTGGTGACAAACTCAGGCTCCCAAAATATATTTTTGGAGAAGTGTTTGGATGAACAAATGGCGTTACTACCAATAAAATCATCATCCAATAATACAATATTAAATTCGAAAGCATTTGAATGCATAGTTTTTACATAAAAAAATAAGAATAAGCCAACTAAATCCACTTCATTGAATTTGTTCCTAACAAGCTTGTTTCGGATAAATCGAAATGAAATTTTTAATGTAAAGGCAACTACAACCAATTGAATTCAAAATTCTTCTTGTCAATTTTTAAAAACAATAAAAAAAAAATCCTCTCCATCGTGCTTTCCACAAAAATCAATCCTGGTGAAAAACTCAGGCTCCCAAAATATTTTTTTGGAGAAGTGTTTGGATGACCACATGGCGTTATTAACAATAAAATCATCACCCAATAATAAAATATTAAATTGGAAAGCATTTGAATGCACAGTTTTTGCATAAAAAATTAGAATAAGCCAACTAAATCCACTTCAATGAATTTGTTACTAACAAACTCTTTTCGGATAAAGCGAAATGAAAATTTTAATGTAAAGGCAGCTACAACCAAAGAACATATCAAATATGGCATTGCATGAATTCAAATTCTAATTCTCAAGTGGATCAAAAAATCCATAGGCATCCAAAACCAATTTATTGAGCTCCCCAACACTCGCATCAGATTCAAAGTTGCCCATTCTTGGTGCCCTCACCCAGGTTCAAATGACACTTGGTTTTGGTACCTGCATAATCATCATTCTTGGCACCCTTGGTTAAGCGCCTTTCACTTATATGATTTCGCTACCCCTCATCTAGTGCCCCATTCAATTCTTTTGGTGCTCCCTCTCTCCTTTAGCAGCCACATCATTTGTGATGTTTTCTCCTTAAGTGTTGGAACGCCGAGACATGTGGAGAGGTTGTATGGAATGGGACTCGCCCTTGGTTATGTGACAAGAGGTGATATAAATTAAGGCAACTCTTTCTTTGGATTTGGGATGTAAACATTGATGAGAAATGTAGTTGAGATACGGTGATGTATTGAAGAAGCGGGTGTTTTGGCTTTCCTACTCGAGAACAAAAAAGGGTCCTAACCTAGGGTTTCAAGGTTATAGAAAACACAAGGGTTTATGCTAAAATCCATTGACGTAGATGAACCATTTCCATCTTCAAATGTAATTTTGTGCTGTTTGATTTCTTGATTGTGCAACTTCAAGCTTGACTTGGGAATATCCATTCTACAAACCTTCATCCTTCTTGATTAGAGAATTCATCCAGTAGTATGTCGTGGATGTAGCCCTCATGTGGGTGAACTACGTAAATCTTGGTGTTGTGGTGTTCCCTAATTTTCACTTTATTTGCATTCTCTCTCTCTCTCTCTCTCTCTCTCTCTCTCTCTCTCTCTCTCTCTCTCTCTCATTTGTTATTGTTTTTTGTTGATCAGGATCAAGTAATAGTAATAAACAATAAAATGAAGATCAAAACAATGCACACAGATATATGTGGTTCAACAAAGCGTACGTCCATGGGTGAGAAGTTTCCACTATTGTGAAAACGAATTAGGGTTTCAACTTATACTCCTACCTGATATATAGGAAAAGTCCCCAATATACTCCGCTTCGCTCCGCCCCATGGGGCCCCTTAGGTCCCTACTCCTTGGATCTAGAGACTAGTGACTATGAGCCACCCACTATCTCAAACATTGTTATTATTGGTGGTGGTGGTAGGTGGATGGGTGGATGTGATTTGGCGTTTGGGAGATATATCCATTGATCTGCACAAAGAAAAGAGGGAGGTCATCTTGGGTGTCGGCTTCCACACACGCATTGATCTGTCGTCCCAGTAACCATTATTCACATACACAATGCACAATCAGGGAAAGAAAACTCATAGATGATTTACGGAAATTAATAACTCTTTTGATGGTCGAATTGCATATCTAAACAAAAAACATATTCTGCAATTCACTCATTCAGCACCCTAGAAACAAATCAAACAGTTGCCAAACCAACTCGAGGTGTAATATTGTAATTAACCATTCAAAACTACCTAACCACTTTGCATGAACGCTCAGAAAACCCTAAATTGTAGAAAATAAGGGAGCCGTCTGAAGTAACCAAAGCGAGGAAATGAGAAGAGAACGCACCAGAACTTGAACTAAGGGAGGCGACGGACAAAAGGTCGAAACTCATCGGAACTCGTCGTGGGAAGGGTGGGACCATTAACAAGCTCTTCCATCTCAGGGTCAACCTTCGGGGAGAGTAAACCGATGAGGAGGCTGAGGACGTGCATGCCAAGTCTGTACGTTACGAAGAAGAAGCCTTGGATGACGTAGATGCAAAGGATGAATGCGACGGCGACGAAGGCAAACGCAATCCATCGCCTCAGAACGTACGGGGTTGATTTGTCCAGAAGGTATTGGTATCGGCGAGAAACAACGTTATTCGCCGGAGATATGATCGATGACGGAAAGCTCGACGAGAAATCATCCCCTCCACCACCACCACCACCACCGACTTCAATATGCATCTCTCTCTCTCATTCTCTCTCTCTCTCTCTCTCTCTCTCTCGTTCCTCTGTTTTCAGAGATAGTGGAACCGAAGAAGAGCAGAGGCAGAGAGATAGAAGTGTTGCTCGTCAACACGCTACTGTCTCGGGTCCGTTCATGTTTCTGATGTTGTTGGCGGGCTCGGGTTAGGAGCCTACCTGGTCAGGCCTGCCCGTTGTTCAGGCCTGTCCGGGCCCATCTTTGGAAGTACTCGACCCAGTAAGGTCTGACGCTTATGATAAGATTGGGCCATACTCGTGCTTGTGTCGCTAGGGCTGAGGAACCCAGGCCCAGCGTGGCACAATATATATATATATATTACGTTCACAAAAATGTTGTTTTCTTCTCTTCTTCTTTTTTTTTTCTTTCTCTTTTTTTTTATTTATTTTTTAGAGCCTTTTTATTTAATTTGGGCCAATCCGAACCTAGCCCGAATTCAACAAATTGTATTCGGGTTGGGTTCGGACTCGATATGTTTAGTTTGAGTTCGGGTCAAGTTGGGTTCAGGCCAGCCAATTTTAGTTTGGGTTGAGCCTGAATCGAGTAGAATCCGACCCGGCCCACTCTATTTACTGCCCTAATAATAGATCGTGCCTCATGCTGGCATGCAAGCCGGATGGTCCATGTACACCCGTAGCTCGAGTAAAGGAGGAAAGGTAGTTTAGTCTGTTTTATCAGCTTTAGTTGGTTGGAGAGACGAGCCCATATTTGTCACATGGAAGAGTGGTCTAAGTCAATCTGGATCATCCATTTGTCGGGGAGCCTCTAGATTAGTTATATAAATCATATAGTATATTATATGTATATTAGGTTTTGTCACATATATCAATGACCGTCTAATCTTATAATGTTTCTCAAATTATATAAAGAGAAAGAAGTTCGTTACAGGTGAGTCAACATTAATGTCATGTAGCAATTTGGGGTTGATTAAGAATATATGTAGAGAAAGTGGGATTCTACATATAAGCTTTCACATGTGAGTTACTTTCTTCACCAGTATCTTCTATTTGCACGGTTTAACCAGTCCAAGGTTACTGACTCTAATTTAATTTGAAAAAGTTCTGAAAATGAGTATGCATCTAGCAGTTGCTGCTGCTGATGTACCTCTTGCAGTACCATCAAAGTTTGGCTTTGGGAAGTTCGAATTGGGTAGCCTCGAACCAGCATAAACCACTTCCTGAACTCTCCTTTTCGTCATTTATTGTTGCTTTATATCCAAAAATGTGTTCAGAATTCCGTTGCATGGTACTAAACACTACGATTGTAGCTTGGATATTCGGCTTCTGCCCTTCAAAGATGGGGGCAACATCGATTAGAGCGTGGCGGCTGTAATAGATGCTATGGCACGCATCCATTGTGGCACGCATCCATTGTCAAGGCATCAAGACTTTGGAAGATGCACCATAGCTTTATGTGTTTGCGCACATCCATGCACGCGACTGAACATGTGGCGTGCATAGATGCGCGCTGCAACATCTACTAGGCGCATCTTGCTCTATACCATTTGGTCCCTCAAAACTGTTTTATTCTTAGAATGCTTTTGTAACTGCTTATTTTCGTACTTATTTTTACTTTAGTTTGTTAAAGCACTTTTGTATTAGAAACACCTTCAATAATCTTACCATATTAGGAGTTAGTCTACAATGCCGATATTTTCTTATCTGCATAATAAAAAACTTTATTTAAGTCATCAATTTTGTTTTATATAAAACCTCAACGACTAACAATTAGTTGGTACTACGCTGAGGTCTGCATAGTAGAGTTCTCCTAAACAACTGACAAAGTTTGCTGATAATAAGATGATGTTGAAAACTTCTCCTTGTCATTTACACAAGAAGTTGTTTTCCTTGTCATTTACTCAAGAAATTGTTTTATAGACCTTAATAAAACTTTGAAAACAGTATTTTTAGCCCCAAATATATTATTTTAACTTTAAAAATTTATAGACATTAATAAAACTTTGAAAACAGTATTTTTAGCCCCAAATATATTATTTTAACTTTAAAAATGATCTTTTTATGCCCAAACTTTTGAGATAGTTTCTATATATATATATATATATATATATTTTTTTTTTAGAATAAGCAACTTACGGTAAAAAAAAAGAAAAAAAAAATTATTGTAGCATTGGATAAATGCTCCCATCGAGCTACTTATTCAAAAGAACTTACTCAAAAGCACAAGCATGACAAAACATACCTTTTTTTTTCTCTTAAACTTTTATATTTTGGGAAAATTAGGGTGTAGGATAACTTTTTAAGAATAATGCCAGAAAACTCATTTGAAAAGTCTTTGTTTCAAAAACCTCTTTGTACCCAAAAGTAATTGCATTGAAGGAACTTTGCACTGTAGCAAAGTGTAAAGT
>JAUPMG010274937.1:0-18961 GCA_031762675.1 Pachysandra terminalis | reverse complement strand
GTCTCCAAGTGGAAGATTGTGGAGCTTGAGTTGGATATTTATTTTGGGTCCCCCCTATGTCATTGCGGGCGGTGCGAATCGCGGGTCGAGCTGTATCAAGCGTATCGCGCGATACGCTCGACTTATCGACTCTTATCGTGCGATACGCTTGGTGTTTTGGTATCCACGATACTACAAGGGAGTATCGTATCGATACTCTCGATACACGATACGTATTGCGCGATATGCACAATACGATACGATATTTTGATCTATGCATATAACAAGGTGCAATTATTTCATGAAAAGAAAGGGGTGGTTTCTTTCATAACTTAGTGGGCTTCTCTTTTCGGGATGCATTGTTTACTTGGTCCAATATGTAGGAAAATTCATTGTGTTTTAGATTAATAGGTGTCCAGTTTTGGGTGGAATAACTATTTCATTCCCATTATTTAGAGTGCTCTCCTTAAGACCACTTTGGAACATCACTCAATTTTGCTGTCTGCAGTGGATGTGGATCCCCCCTCCCATTTCACTTTGGAAATATATGGTCATAGCATCCATTGTTTAAGGAGTCGATTGATCAGTAATGGGTTGAGCATGGTGTTTAGATTTGTTAAAGATGAGCTAAAATGCTGGAATATAGACGTTTTTGGGCTGTTAGGTATTAAAAAAGAGGAGACTGATAGATAAAGTTAAGAGATTGACACTTGGGAGGACTCTAGGATTCTAGATGAGGATTGCAAACTGAAGAGTGAGCTAGAAGTTATCCAGGAGAAAATTAGTTGTACCAGAAGGTCAGAGTACCTTCGACCATGGAAGGGAATGGGAATATGAGTTTTCCCCATTAGATTGACAATCGGAGGAAGAGGAAGATACTTTTCTGTGTTTATCTAGTATATGGTGAAGAAGTGATTGACCCATATCATACGGAAGATTAGACCAATTTTTACTCCTTGTGTAAGTTGGAGCTGAGGTTTTCAGTTAGGAACCGTGGGGTTGATCAGTTAGATGATGAACAGGTGGTACGAGACTGTCAAGGATGATTTATTAGGTGTTTTCAAAGAGTTCATTCGTGAAGATTGACCAGTAAGCTAACAAATGCCTCTTCCATAGTATTGATCCCTAAAAGGAATGGTGCTAAAGAGATTAAGGGCTTTATGTTATTCGCTTGACCACGTGCTTGTATGAGACCATTGCCCAAATTTTTCTCTTCGGCTGAAGGAAATGTTAAGGTCAATCGTGTCCAAACATTAGAGTATGTTTACTTAAGGTGGATTTATCTTGGATAGTGCAATAAAAGCAAATGACTATGTTTAGGAAAGAGTAAGATCCGGTTCCCTTTATCTGGTCATAAATTGGACATAGAAAAGGCTTGTGATAGAGTGGAGTGGGAGTTCTTAGACATTGTGTTGGAATGGAAAGCCTTTCAAGTTAGATTGCAGAAGTGGATCAAAGGTATTTCTCCATCGTTCTAAATGGATACACGAGGGGTTAGTTTCCATCTTCCATTGATTTAAAGCAAGGGGATCCCCTTATCCCCTTTCTTTTTTTAGCCTTATAGGAGAAACACTGAGTCATTCTCTCTACGGTAGAGGATTTGAATCTGATTAGGGGCTTCAGGGTGGGAAAAATAGGGCTTCCATCTTCCACCTTCAATTTGATGGCAATACGATTCTTTTTCTCGAGTCTTCTAATGGTCATCGTTTTTGGACTAATGTATTCTTATATGCTTTGAGATTGTGTTGTGGTTGAAGGTAAACTTGGTGACAATTAGGTCATCAGTGATTCATGTGAGTTAGGAGATGTTGCTATATTGTGTTGTGGTGTTAGGGTGTGGGTTTTGAAACTGGTTGTTGAGCTATTTAGGGTGTCCTTTAGTTTCAATTTCTAGGATTCTGTGATCGAGAATACTAGTAGAATCTTAGCAACTTGGAAAGAAATTCTTTTCATTGAATGGTAGGGTCACTTTTATCCAAGCATCTTTGGCTAATCTTCCGACTTATTTCTTTTCTATTTTCAAAATTTGGTAAGGCTAGCAAATTGGTAAAATGGCAAGATGCGTGCAAGGCCAAAAAAAAGGTAGGGGTTACATGAGAATGGCTGGGATCACACTGGTGGATAACACTTTTCTTGTAACACTGCTTTGTTGGGTAAGTGCTCGTGGTATTTCGACTCTGATAGAGCCCTTGGCCAAGTCACCAGAGCGCCGAGTGCGTGCGGGAGCGAAAGCGGGAACAAGAGTGAGGATGCGAGAGCGTCAAACTTGAAAATAACTTGTGGTCCAGAGCTTAGTTACCAGAGCGAGAGCGAGAGCAAGTCCGAGAGCTAGAGCGTGCGTGCGGCAATTTCAAAAATAGGCTATAGTTCAGAGCGCATATATATATATAATATGTACTAGTATATAAAGTAAAATATCTTTAAAACCAGAGCGACTTAGAGTGTGTGCGTGTATATATATATATTCATAGCTATGTATTAATTTATATTTATATATTCATTATTTTATATATTATATTATTTATTACTAATAATATATCTTATGATGAAAATATAATTAATAAAAATATTATATTTATGCCTTCAAAGGAAATTTTGACTTCTACTATAAAAAGCAAAAATGATGATGTGAGTGCTTTTGCTTTATAGAAAGAAGAAATGCATTTAATGGGAGAGAGAGTGAGAGAGAATGCATTTAAAGAAGAGAGAAGATCTTCTCTTCTAACTAGAAAAAACCCGTGTAACTTCGCGGATTTCAAAATCTGAATTTGAGGATTTAAGATGAATTAAATTTTAAATCGTAAATCTGCGATTTAGAGCGGACTCGTCAGCCTATACCCACAGATTAGGTAACTAAGGTCCAAAGCGTCTACAGAGCGCCTGCATATATACGTATAAACTATACTTAATATATAAAGACATTTTCATTTCTATTTTTATGCTCAACCACATATATAAGAGAAAGAACATAATACATAAAATATCCCAAAAGTTTACAAGAAAACCCACATTTTTTAATCTTATTTTCAAAATAAAACTCATATTCTTATAAAACCCCCAAAAATTTACAAGAAACCCACGTTTTTTATTCTTTTTTTCAAAATAAAACTCATATTTTTATAACCCCCCTCCCGCAAAAAAAAAAAAAAAAAATTACAAGCAAACCTTGTTTTTTTAACTTTTTACTATAATGCCCTGATTTCATTTTTCAACCACGGATAGGGGACGTTTTGGGTGACTTGGGTCCTTGGTTCAAAGTCATCTTAAGCAAGTAGGGGGGTTTCATTGGAATAGCTGGGACATAAACTCTCATGAGGGTCTACAGTGATATCCCATGGAAGTCAATATCCTCATTGGTCTTCCTTCTGACCTTTTTTGTTTAATTTCATTTGGGTTGTGAGTCGCACATTTGGTTTTGGCTTGATTTGTAATGGGGAGAGCCTATATTATCAGTCCAATTGCCCTGGTTATTCAGGTCGTATTCTAGTAGTAATTCAAATAATTGCTTGGTGCTTTATTGAAGTGGAATTTTTGCCTTTTGGCAGGACTTGAGGCCTACTGAATGAAGTGAACTTGGTGCTTTATTGGAGTGTTTTTGGTATTTTTTCATTGACCCTTCTCGCTTTGATGTCTGGTTTTGGTCCTTGGAGCCTAGTGGGTTTTTCTCCACTAAGTCCTTTACTGCCCTATGTAAGGAGCAAAATCTTATCCCCTCACCTTATCTTCTAGACTTTGGAAACCCTGTGTTTCCCCTAGATTCAAACTGTTTGGGTGGACTGCATTTCTTTATAAAATCAATACTTGTGAGAACTTGCAAAAGAAGAGAGGCAACTGGGCTATTTGTCCACATTTGTTTCATGTGCAAGAATTAGGGGGAATCGGTGGATCATCTATTCCTTCACTGTAGCAAATGCAGTTTTGCTAGGGGTGTGTGATTGTTTTCTTGTAGAGATTAGGGGGTGGACCTGGTGATGCTGGAGAAAGTAGTTTCGTTACTTTCTCAATGGAGATTTCAGGGTTTGGTTGAGAAAGGAAAGATACTAATAGACATGGTTGTTTTTGCCATTCTATGGTCATTATGTGGTAGCAGAACAGACGTATTTTGAGGACGTACAAAGTAGTTTACCGTCGATTATTCATTTGGTTTTAGGTTTGGTGGCTTCTGTTTTGTTGGATTTCAGATACCTTTCTATTGAGTTGATTATCAGGGACTGGAGTGTGATTTTATATCTCTCGTCTTCTCGCTTTATTCAATGCAAGGAGTGGAGTCTTGTTGGAGTTATAAAGCTTAATTTTGATAGATCTTCAATGGGCAACCCGGGGAGTTCAGGGACGATTGGGACTGGGGACTCAACTAGGGCAGAGGTTTGGGCTTGTTAGCTGGCATGGAGGAGGCAAAGAAGCTAGATTTGAGGTGTCCTATTGTGGAGGGCGACTCATTCTTGGTCATTTCCTGGATGACTGAGTCTCATCTTCACCCATGGAGGTTTGATTATCATATTCTTCTAGCGAGAGTTTTTGGTCAGGGTATGAGAATCACTTTCCTTCACACTCCTTGGTCGGCAAACGTGATTGCGGATACTTTGGCTAAAAGGGGAGTGAGTAGGGATGTTTTTGTGGCAAGAAATGACATTGATGAGTGTCTTGAGGAGTTACGTTGAGATAGCTAGGGGCTCTTGGTCCTTTTTATTTTCCCTCATATAGATAGTTTTGTTTTTATCATGTATGTGCTGCTGTATTTTTCTGTTTGACTGCTTTTGGTCACACTTTGTGATCTTTGTATTTTTCTTTCATATATATGATGGTTAATGAAATGGATGTTAGTTATCAAAAGAAAAAAAGTAATTCAAATTACTGCGGATTCAGAGGGATTTTAGATCTGATATCCAGTTAGGATGTGAATCTTATAGGTCTGATTATAACAAAACAATTTCGATCTGCCTTGAGTTGGTTCAATTAAGATGATTTGATTTTTTTTTTTTTATATTATTTTTGTGATATACATATTAACATTTTCTATAATACTTCTTTGTCATTAAGAGAGTTTTTTTGTTGGAAGGTTTGTCATTAAGAGAGTTGATGAAGGTTAAAATTGGAAAAGAGTAATATCATATATATAAACTCTTTTGAGTATAAAGTGAATTTTTAAAACCATAACCTGATGACTCAAATCTCACTTCTCAACTACTTCTCCATTTTCAATGGGCGGTGGTTTTTATTCTTTTTTAGTTCAGATTGACAAGTTCTTTTCAGTGATCAGCATCTAAATACGCTATATATTCGTTTTCTTCTTCATCCTCTTCCTATTCTTCTTCTTTTACTTCTTTTCTTTTGATTGGGAGAATTGATTCTACATGGGGAAATAGATGATTGAGCACAGTTTTTTTTTTTTTCTGTTTGTTGTTGTTGGTTTTTCTTTTGTTTCATTTTGTATCTCTTCTTTTGATTTCAAAAGCACGTTCTTATTCTTTGCAAATATGTTTTATACACAATTTTTAAGGAAGTAGCATGTAATTGAGTCAAATCGGATTTTAAAGTTGAATATCGAATTTGAATTCAGATCCTATCTTTTAGGATCCTTCAGCTATCAAATTGAATTGGAATCTTGTTGGAATCCTTAACCAATCGAATTTGGATATAGCTCAATTAGAGCCGAATTTGATCCTTTTATATGTTTACTTGTGATACACAAATCTGAACCAGAAATGGGAGTCCAATCTCCAATTAGAGGGGCGATGTAGTTGGTGGTTCATTTGCATAGAATCCATTAATTTGAGATGTCCCGTTTCCTTGAAATGAGTGGTCGACTGTGAAGAATTTTTTCTAATGAGGCGGTCCACCACCTTGGAGAGAAGTAGATCGCTAAATCAAACTTGTTGGGGAAAACATGGGCTATGGCCTAACTAGCCCAAAGGAAATTGGTCTGATGGAGAAGCTACTATGTGAGTGTCTTATGTCCACTAACTCCTTTCAGGTGCTGGAGTTGCCATAGTTTTCGAGAGAAGATGGCTCAATAAAGTTATATCCAATTAAATTTCTCGTATCATTAAGAACACATTTACAACAAGAAATAATATTATCAAACCATCACCTAGGTATATACTAGGTGACTGCTTTGCCTAGCCATCCTTCAATGCCATATATGGGTGTAGGGATGTGATAGCAGCAATGCGGTTGCTTAGGTGCATTTTGGCAGTGCCAAGGCAGTCACCCATTCAATCAAGCAGTTGTTGCTAAAGGTAGTCACTTTAATTTTTTTTTATTATATTATATTTATATCACTCGTTTTCTTTGTAGGGAACCAGAATGAGTGTTAGAATCTAAAACGATTATTTGTTCGACAGATTCAGCAAATTTAAGGAATTAGGATTCATGGACACATGATATTCAAAAAATGTACTAGAAAATCGTAAAATTAATTTGTATGTTGGATGGAATAATATATTGTCTAATGTAATGTCTCATGGTACATAATAAGTTGAGGGTTAGTGAGCTTGATAATGCGAAGTTATGCACTCAAAGACAATGACAAGAAAAGATAGACGATACTGTATATCATAGTATAAAGGATTGTCCGATCCCGGTCTGGATTGGACGATCCAACTTGGGATCAGACCGGGACGATCCCCGAGGCGAAATCAATCCCTAAAGACCCCAAAATGCTCTAACTCGGTCTGATACCGATACAACTCATGCGATTCGGACGATCCGTCTCGGGATCGGCAAGTTGGATCTTCCGATCCAGGATTTTTTTTTTTTGGATTTTGTGGATCGGACCGGGACGATACCTGATCCGAAACCGAGTTGGATCGGCAATCCAACTCGAGATCAGACTGGGACGATACCCGATCCGAAACCGAGTTTAAACACTATGCTGTATATTGGATGTTAACTGGTGATCAAAAATAAATAAAAGGAAATCTAAAAGGGTCATATAAGAATTTGTTGAGTGTCAGAGTCCAACACATGTCCGAAATAAGTATCGTACTCATTTTGAACCCTTGAAGGGTCCACGTGATGTAACTTTTTTCTCATACAAGATACCCTATACATTTATCATCAGAATGGATCTTGTTTATGTTCTATGTTCATGGATTCAAGTATTGATGTTTGGTGAAGCCGTGCTGGTATGCGCCCAAGTCTGGACCTGTTAATTGCGATGTTTTAGGATACGGGGACTTTATTTTAGAAGGGATTGTCTACAAAGTAAGAGTATTGTATGCATCATTACCAGCCGGCTTGTTTTTAATGATCTCTTAGTGGCGATACTTTAGACTTTGTTTCAAGCCCCTCTGAACTTGATATCCAACTTCACTTAAAAAAAAATTACACTTCAAACTTGGCAACATATAGAAGCCCACATGTAATAACATATTAATAAAACAGTGCTAGTTTTTAATAAATTTAAATGTCCCCTTAATATTTTGTCATTTGAAAAAATTGGATTGAATTTAAGTGTTGGCACATATCTCGGTACAATACTGTAATATCAAACTTGGCAACATATAGAAGCCCACATGTAATAACATATTAATAAAACAGTGCTAGTTTTTTTAATAAATTTAAATGACCCCTTAATATTTTGTCATTTGAAAAAGTTGGTTTGAATTTAAGTGTTGGTCCATATCTTGGTACAATACCCACACCCATACCCATACCCGTGTCATGTTATGTTGGGGACAGGTATTGCTTGTTGAAAGATCTGGGCAATTTAGGTTCTTTTCATAAAATTGCCTTAGGTTTATTACTGACTAATTGAGAGTATAAATATTTTACAAAGCAATTATTGATGACATCAATGAGAATCCTAAGCAATTGTAGGAAGAAATTTGATAACATTGATGACAGTATTGAAGTTTGATGGCTGTGAATCTCATCATAGACACTTTTAACAAAATAAATTTTCTCCACGGCGATAAGAAGATAAAAGATCCACTACTGTAATTCCTGTTTCAAAAATCGATAATTTGGTAATTAACTGTATAAAGGTAGGTGCAGATCTATGGATAGGAGATGTTGTGCGAGTATCTCCAGGACCTAAATTATCAACAGGCTTTTCAAGAACGTTCGTTGAGAATTCGTTGGAGAGTCGCTCCACCGACGGGAACACATAGAGGAGATCCCGTGTCAGTCACTTCCATTTCTAAATTCGTTGGAGAGTTGCTCCACCGACGGGAACACATAGAGGAGCTCCCGTGTCAGTCACTTCCATTTCTCTCATCAGACCGTTTGTAGCACTCAAGCTACAGCTCAAATTTGATTATTTCCTAATAATTGCTGTACCTCACATGTTACATTAATTTGTTGATTTACAGTATCTCGACCCTTGAATACTAGAGTGTTGTAAATATTAGGCATCTTGCCTGGGGAAAAACTACTTTCCGTACCGGATCAATGATTTGAGTGGCAAAAGATAGGTGGAGGAAGGATCTGCATGCCGTCTTCCAGACTCAGGTGATTGAGATGGGTGTCCAAGCTCTCCCTCTTTGCCACCAAGTCTAATTTCTTTAAGAAACATCACCGCTGTATAGGCTTATAGATGACTCTTAGCTTTTTTTGGAAGGTAAGTTAGTTTCTTTATATCATCAAAAGATAAATTATACAAATCGTGCACAACATTGCCTCAGCAAAACACACTCCATTCTAGTGGAGATCAACTCCTACAAACACTATACCCAAAACTTAGTACAGAAATCAACACTTATAACTCCCTAAATCTATGCATATACCACTCCAAAATAAGAAAAACCTTCTCCATCTCTGTTCAGAATACTGACCAGCTCATTAGGAACATTGTCGTCCTCAAACCTGATAAGGCTATTCATCTGTTGCGCGTATGAAGCTAACCAATCTGCTGCACTATTAATTTCCCTGTAAACATGATGAATATTCCAAGAACTTAATCCTCTAGCCAAACACTTTATCTTCTCAACCAACCAATTATATCTCCATGGCACATCCATAGTAGAAGTAACAAATCTGTATACACCACTAGAATCAGTAGAGATACTCAGATTTAGAATACCTTTTTCTAAAACCAGCTCAATTCCTATTTTACAGCTTTCAACTCATGAAATAAAACAGATTCAGGCCTTCTAGCCATAGCAAAAGCAACAATACATTCCCCCAAACAGTTTCTAATAATACCTCCAGATCCTCCCCTATCTAGTGTATAAGCACCATCACAGTTTAGAATAAAGAAATATTCTTGTTGTGGAATCCATTTAATACACACTTCCTTCTTAGCAAAGAAAGAACTATTAATGCCCCAGTTAGCACAAATAGTCCTATTAACATGACAATTCAGAATCTTTTCATGAGAAGTAACCATTTTTAGAGAAACATCCCTATAAATCTGATCAATAATGAAATTCATGTCTGAATATTCGAGCATTTCTCTCTTTCTACAGATGATAGACAGTGGCATTGAATGCCAATTTTCTAATAGAAGTACCAAATTCCCCCCCACAAAATTTCTTATTACACAAATGCACTAGCTCAATCCAGTCCAGAGAAGGACAGCATATGTTACACTTGTCCATAATCATCTTCCATATTTTTCCAGTGTAAATACACCTGAAAAACAGGTGCTCATGAGACTCACAAACATCCCTGCACAAGACACATTTACTATTCTTTATTATCCCAAGCTTTTCCAGTCTATCCTGAGTCAATAGCCTTCTGTTTACAGCAATCCAACACAATAGAGAATGTTTGTTAATCCTGTCTCTGAACCACAGCAATCTGTACCAGTTAACAGCAGGTCTATTTTGTCTCAAAGCATTACAAGTGTCTCTAATATTAAAGCACCCCTTCACATCAGGTTTCCAGATGAGCCTATCATGCTCTAGCCCATTATAAATGGGTATCTCACACAATCTACTCCAGATATTACTAAGAACAGAATTCTCAGTAATTTCATGCTCTAGCTCATTATAGATGGCCCTTAGTTGCTGATGTGTGTGCATTGGGTTGACAGTTTATTTTCTAAAAGAAATCCCTGAAATTTTATTTCGGGAATTACTGATGAATGAAGAATTATCTTATTTTCTCTGAGGAGATCTGTTCGTGGTGATTTTTTCCTTCTCTGTTTCATTGTGGTTTGTTCCACCATGGCCTGTTGCTAATTTGAAACCTTTTTTTCTCTTCTTCTTTTTTTTTTTTTTTTAACTTTGGATTCTGTTTATAAGTCTGTAACTGAGAGTTGCCTTGGGCTTATTACTGACTTACTTGACGGTATAAGTATTTTTACGAAGCAATTATTGTTGACATCAATGAGAATCATAGGGAATTGTGGGCAGAAACTTTATAACATTGATGATATTATTGAAGTGTGATGGTTGTGAATCTCATCATAGACATTATCATTTTTCTATTTTTTTTCCCTGCACGGCGATAAGCAGCTAAAAGATCGACTATTTAATTCCTGTTTCAAAAATGGATAATTCGGTATCTAACCATATAAAGGCAGGGGCAGATTTATGAATAGGAGATGTTGTGCGAGTATCTGTAGGACCTAATGGGTGGGATGTCAATCCTAGGGCGAATATTAAATCGACTAGTGCATGGAAGCATATTACCTCAGGTAAGTCTATTCAATTTTGGACTGATTTCTGGTGGGGGAGAGAAATCTTTGGCCTTTTGCTTTCCTATAATATTGAATACTCCGGTTGGTTCGTTGTCAGGATTATTTTGTTGCTAATGTCCTGATTTGGTCTCTTTCGGGTCTCTCTTGGAACCTTCATTTTCATCGGTCTGCCTCTCACACCTAGCCCAGGAAACCTCCACTGTGTCAGGCACCCACCAATCTCTTGAGGCATCACCTATCCTACCTCAAGTCAGCACAAGAAGAAAGCCCACACCTCTCTAGCCACTACACAATGTAGAAACAGATGGTCCACTGATTCCCCTGCCTCCTTACACATATAGCACATATGCGGTAACAACATCCGAGATGGCCACCTTCTCTGAAGCACATCACAAGTATTAATCCTATGGAGGATCGCAGACCAAACAAATGCCTTGACTATAGGGGGACTCAATGGTATCCAGATACGACGAAAGGGGAGAGAGGCAAGGATATACTGAGGTCGAATGACAGACAAAAAGTTCACTGAAAAAAACATTGCTACTACACGGACTCCAAATCCGACGGTCCCTACTCTCAGAATCAATGAGGACCTCCCCTAAGTCTGCAAGAAGGGCCCCAAGATCTACTAATTCTGCAGCTCTCAGATCTCTACGGAGTGGGAGGTTCCAAACCAATCTTGAATCTGACCAGGAAAGGACGTCTGAAACAAGGGCGTCCCTAACTGAGATCACTCGGAAAAGACGAGCAAATAGGACGGCAAGGATAGACTCCCCCCCACCAAAGATCATACCAGAAGCGAATCTGACTCCCATTTCCCACACGAAACCAGGTGAAGCTAGAGAACGACGGGAAGATCAATGAAATCTCCTTCCAGATGCTAGCGCTCGAACATCTAGCCGAGGAATTGCAGTCCCAACCATTAGAATGCCCGCCGAATTTGTTGTGAATCACTTTCCGCCACAAGGCCTCCCTTTCCTCACTGAATCTCCATAACCATTTACCCAATAGCGTCGTGTTACGACGAGCAATATTTTCCAAGTTGAGGCCCCTTGCTTCGCTCTTCAAACAGACCGACTCCCACTTAACCAAGCGGTATTTCCTCTCTTCACCTCCCTCCCATAGAAAATCGCGCTGAATGTTTTCTAGACACTTTGCAATGCTGCTAGGTGCCCTGCACAACGATAAGTAATAGACTGGGATATTAGCCAATGCGGCTTTAATCAGAGTGATTCTCCCACCTAAAGACAAATATCTTTTCTTCCAAGTGGCTAACCTCTTCCCCATTCTATCCACCACCGGGTCCCCAAAACTAATAGACTTAGGTTACCACCAAGTGGTAGGCCCAAGTACGACAATGGCCAATCCTGTACCCTACACCCTAGGATTGATGCAAAGGTTTCCACCCTATCCTGACTCATATTCAGTCCCGACAAGCTACTCTTATCCAAGTAAACCTTTAATCCTGAAACCATCTCAAAGCATCTAATAATGGACTTGATCCAATACGTTTGACATTCCTCCACATGGATAAAGAGAAGGGTATCATTTGCGAACTGTAGGTGTGAAACTCTCACATTGTCCCTACCCACTTCAAATCCAAAAATCAGACCAGGAGCCTCTCCTTTATTCATAAAACAACTCAGAACATCAGCTACCAAGGTAAAAAGAAAGGGAGAAAGTGGATCGCCCTGTCTTAATCCCCGAGTAGGAGCAACAATACCGTGCACTTCACCATTCCACCAAAAGGACAACACTACATTCCTTAAACATCTTGCAATCCACTTCCTCCATCTGATACCAAAACCTTTCTATTCCAACACTTTATCAAGGAAATGCCACTCCACCCGATCATATGCTTTTTCGAGATCAAGTTTTAAAACCATGCCTTCTTTGCTCGTCCTCCATTCTTCAACCACTTCATTAGCAATTAAAGCGCTATCCAGAATCTATTTGCCTGCTATAAAAGCGCTTTGGTTTAAAGCCACCAAATCTCCTATAACCATTTTCAATTTGGACGCCAAAATCTTGGCTATGATCTTGTAAAGGCTGGTCGTCAGACTTATAGGTCTAAAATCCTTGAGCTCCAACGCGCCAGTGTTTTTTGGGATAAGAGCAATGAATGTAGCGTTTGTGGCCTTATTGATCACCCCACCTACAAAGAATTGAATTGCACTAATAAAATCATTTTTTACTGTCTCCCAACACTCTTGATAAAATGCAATTTTGAAGCCATCAGGTCCTGGGGCTTTATCCCTATCTAACTCCCACACCGCCTCCTTAATTTCTTGTTCCTCGAAAGGCTGCTCCACCCATTCTACTTGCGGTGCAGACAGTTGTCTCCCCCCAAGGTTCAAAACATCGAAGCAGTAGTCCTGATCTGACCTATATAGGTCCAAATAGAACCTGGATAACTCCTCAATTATATTCGTTGTATCCTCAACTAACTCACTTGAGATCTGAAGACCCGTTCTATAATTGATCTTAGCTCTCCCATTGGCTATCTTATGAAAGAATCGAGTATTTTCATCACCCTCCTTTAGCCATGTAGCCCTAGATTTCTGTCTACAGCTAATCTCTTCTTGTCTAAAAACAACCTCCAACCGACTTTTGGCCTCCTTTCTTTCCTCATATTCTTCCCTTGAAACCTCCCTGTTCTGTTCAGCTACATCAATCCGTCCTACAATCTCAAAAAGAGTCTGCTTTCTTGAATTAAGATGACCGAACTCTCTTTTATTCCACTCCTTTATGTTGTTCTTCAACTGTTTCAAGGATTGCATGAATTGATACCCCTACCAATTTTGACTATTAATGATCCTATTTGTCCACCATTCCCTGACTCTTCCCTTAAAACCATTGTCTGTAAGCCACATGTTTTCAAATCTAAACGGAGACGGACCTCGTCTAATCGTCTCCGAAGCAATGAGAATAGGACAATGGTCGGAGGTGGACCTCTCCATAACCGATTGTGAGCATCGGATAATGTTCATCCAAACACGGCGAGGCCAAACACTTATCCAACCGACACCACAGGACATTCTCTTGACAATTGGACCATGTAAACCACCCACCTCTTAAAGGGTAATCCATTAGACTTAGTTCTTGAATTAATCTCGAGAAGGCTCTCATGCTTCTGACCACACCCAGACCTTTACTCCTCTCTTCCAAACATTTGACCACATTAAAATCCCCAAAAGACACCAGGGACCAACCCAAGACTCTCTAATACACCTAAGCTCCTAAAATTCCACCCTACGCCTTCTACAGTTTGGACCGTACACCCCAGTGAGAACCCACACAAATTGATCCACCAAATCGGTAAATTTAATTGATAACGCAAAACTATCAACTTGAAACACTTTCCCAATGTCCCACATAACCAAAATGCCCCCGGAAGCTCCCACTGAGGGGAGCACTCCCCACTCCACCACTCTATCTTTCCATAATCTCCTAACCAAACTGGCACTAATATTCTCCTTTTTGATTTCCTGAATGACGACAATATCTGGTTTTGTCTTAACGCAAAGCTCCCTAACCGCTTGCCTCTTATGGGCTCTTCCCAGCCCTCATATATTCCAGCTGACTATCTTCATCAAGCACTCATGCTTTTACGCACCCTCACTCTCCTCCTATAATATTTTAGATAGGATGATGTATTTTTGGCTCTCAATGAACACCCTAGCGGTTGACCGGTTCTGGTCCCCCTAAACTTCCTCACTGCCGCTACCAATGAAATAGGATTACCCTCCCTATCCAATACTGATAGCCTAAAAAGACTTGCAATGTCCTCTACACCCACCCACTCCTCATCTGAGAAAACAGAAACAGAGCTCACCTCCTCAATTATATTGCTATTCGTAACCCTTTCAATAGTATCAATGGTTGGGGGAGAATCAGCAAGCAAATAGGCCTTAACGGACCACAACTCATGGTAAATTTTGGCGTTTAACTCAATAACTTGACCAATTCCATCCGTAGATGATTCAAGCTCCAGATCTGTGAAAGAGGAACTGGACACGAGGGGAGTCAGATAGTACCAAATCACACAAGGGAGGAGAGAAATCTACCGGAATCCCATGAGGAATGAAGCTGCAAAATTTAAAGGCTAAGAATTTTGGATCGATGCAAGGGATAGCTTCATTAAAGATGGTCTGTGTTGAAATGCCGAACCACATAGTGTGTTGTACATGAACCAGGAGATCAGTGAGGCTTTTCTATTTTGGGACAGATTATTTACAAGGTGTTATTTTTCTACATCCTGGGGCATATTTGGGGTGAGCGTAATAATAGAATTTTTGAGGATTCCGGAAGGAGCTCGAACAGTCTTGTTGATTTGATTGTGGGTACTACGGCTGCTTGGTGTGGGGTTCTGTTAGAGTTTCAGAATGTGTCCTCTTCAGACTTTGTTAGATGTTGGGAGACCATTATTGCTATGTAGTTCCTTGTACTGTGTTTTTTTTTTTGGGTCTTTTTGACTCTTTTTCTGTGTAGTTGGTTCTCTGTCTTGGAACTGGCTACTTTTTGCTTGTTTTTGTACATTCTCCTCTATTTATATAATCCTTCGTTATCAATAAAAAAAATTTATCAACAAGCTCTCCAAGAGCTTTAAAAATTTGTCCAAGAGTCGCTCCACTGACTGGAACACTTGGAGGAGCTCTCGTGTCTATCACTTCCATTCTTCTCATCAGGTCGTTTGTACTCTGTAGCACTCATAGCTACAGCTGTAACTCGATTATGTCCTAATAATTTATGTACCTCACAAGTCACATTAATTTGTTGGCTGACAATATCTCGACCCTTAATTACTAGAGCGTTGTAAATATTAGGCATCTTGCCGGGTGATGGGGAAAGCTACTTCTAGTACTAGACCAATGATTTGAGTGGCGAAAAATAGGTTGACGAAGGATCTGGATGTTGTCTTCCAGCTCTAGACTCAGGTGATTGAGATAGGTCTCCAAGCTCTCCCTCGTTGCCACCAAATCTAGTGTCTTTACGAACCACCATTGCTGTATAGGATTATTGTTGGCACTTAACTGCTGATGAGTTTGCATTGGGGTGACAATTTATTTTCTAATAGAAATCCCTGTAATATTTATTTTTAGAATTGCTGATGAATGAAGAATTGTCTTATTTTCTTTGAGGAGATCTTTCCGTGGTGATTTGCTCCTTTCCTTTTAATTGTTGTTTGTTCCACCAAGGCCTTTTACTAATTTGAGACCTCTTTTTCTCCTTTTTCCCCATTCTATCTTCTTTTTACCTGATATCGTTCACAACCACACCACTAACAACCATCTCAAATAAGTACATATTATCCATGCCCCAACATACTGCTACAATGCAGGCACTCAGCCCATGTTTATGGTAATATCCTCTGACATCTAACCTGAGAATCCTGCATACTCCCGCTCTCGCCAAAATGCTTGCCAATCCGTTCGCATCTCTAGGCACCTGTGTGAACGAAGCATTCATACTATTGCCTAAGTCATGCCAAGCAGACCAGATGTTTGAATCTCCATGGGCATCTGCCTGCATCCGACATCCAGGAGATCACTGACGAGGAGTTTCCTCCTCCAAAGTATGATACCCCATGTCCTCGGTCTCTTTCATGCCAGTCAATACGACTTATAACTCGGCCCTAGAGGAGTCCTTGCAATAGGGCTTGAGAAAGCGTGCAAGATCTGACCGTTACGATCTCTAAACACTCCACCCACTCTTGACGGGTCTGGATTCCCTGATGAGGAGCTGTCAAAATTCAGTTTGATTGCCCCCATCATGAGGACGGTTCCAAATTGACCTAATACTCGAGTTCCGATGAGAAGATAGAGCTATGTTCCTCCATCCTCTAAAAAATTCTGATACCGGAACTCCTCTGAACTCTGGAAGTACTGATGAATATTGATAATAGTCGGCGTACTCCCCATTTTATCCTAAAAAATCCTCCTATTCTCTCCCTCCAAATCACCCAAAGTATCAATAAGAATAGGGCCATGTACATCCTTCTCCCTCTCTTAGCCAAGCCTAGGAAGCTACACTGCTCTGAGTGACCGAATACAATGTAGCATCTCCCACCGAAATTCTGATACCGGAACTCCTCTGAACTCTGGATGTACTGACATCTAGGAGCTTACTTGATGAATGCTGGTAATAGTCAGCGTACTCCCCATCTTATCCTCAAAAATCCTCCTATTCTCTCCCTCCAAATCACCCAAAGTATCAATTAGAATAGGGCCATGTACATCATCCTCCCTCTCTTACCCAAGCCTGGGAAGCTCCACTGCTCCATGAGTGACCGAATACAATGTAACATCACCCACCGAATATCAAACTGATGAATGAAAAAAACCACACCTCTAATGCCATAGGGCAATGAAAGAAAAGGTGGTCCAATGATTCACAGTCAGCTTTACACATGAAGCATATGTTGGGGGAAAAGACAACCTTTTCTCTTCCTTTTAAGGATGTCATAGGTGTTGATTTTGTACAACATGGCAGTCCGCACAAATGATTGACTCTAGTTTGAACTCGAGGTTTCTAAATTCGGGTGACGGGAAAGGGAAGAACATGTGCGTCCCGATTTGGACGGAGGGTGGAAAAGAAGGATTGGGTTGAGAAGACCCCTCTAGGATCGGAACACCAAATATAAGAATCCGGACATTCAGACTCTAGGACAATGTCTTTCAATAACTAGAAAAGAGTAGCAAGCTTCTGTACTTCAGACTATTTGTGATCCCTACGAAAAGCTAAATTCTAAAACGGACCGTTCTGAGACCAAGATAAGACTTGGGACACGAAAGCGTCTTGATTGAGGACAAGACGAAACACATGAGAAAACCGGGAAGACAGAGAGGATTCTCCACACCACACATCCTTCCAAAAACAAAGCTTGAATCCCTCCAACTATAACTGCTAATGAGTTTACCCCGGGCTACTTTCCGTTACTCAACATATAATGCGACCATCTAATTCTTAAATAGAGTGTACTTTCATCTCGTCATAGCCATAGAAGTCCTCTGATAACTTTTAATATGCTTGCCTCTTGTCATCAAATTTGTTGGCTTTGGTTGAGAAGCACACGGGATTGGTTTTTGCCATTTCCTTTCTCGTTGTGCTCACAATCTCTTGCTTTTGTGTCTTGTTTTTGAGCCTCTTAACTTTATTCTGTTCTTCTGCATGATGTGGGTTGAGATTCTCTCTCCTCGTGGGCTTTCTCCTTTTCAGCTATAGTAAAGTTGGATTATACTAATGCCTTATTATCTTTTGTACGATTCTCCATTTGGACTCCCCTCCCTCTTCCTCCCTTTGGATTATACTTTGCAAGTTTGGGGGCTTTTGGTTCATTTTGGGCAAGCATTCTTTCAGAATTTAAAGATGTATCTAGGTCAGATCTTTCTAGATGTTGGGTGACAGTGATTCATATGTAGAAGATATGTGTAGATGTGAGTTGGATGCATACTTGTGGACCATGCGATGTAATTTCTGTTTTCTATTTTATGTTTTTTCTGTTCCTGTTTCCCCCACTTGGGGAAACTTTGTATTTTCTTTTCTCCTTTTTATAAATCTTTCATTATTCATAAAAAAAAAATACTTCTATCCTTACTTCTCATGGGAACTTTCTTCCATCCTAGCTGCTGGCACACTTGTCTTAAGTTGCATCTTTGATTTGGATTCTTGTGGAAATTTCTTCCTCTCAGGTGTTCTCAACCATTTGTGGCTCTGCTCAAGCGTGGGGATTGGCCTGAATTGGACAAAAAGCCAATTTTGCTTTTGCTACAAGTTCTTTGAAATTACATGTCTTCACTGCTCATATTTTTGTTTTCTTTTGCCCTTGTTTCATTATTCTTTTCCTAGTCTCTACATCACATGTAGGTGCATATTTGAGTTATTTCCACTTTAATACAAATGGGAAAAAGAAATAGAAAAGAAATAAAATATTTTGCATGCAATCACGAAGTGAAAAGACCTTTAGATTAATGATGAATCCTTGAGAAGAGATGATTGTGAAAATTGATAGAATGATTTCCAAGAAATATCTTTAGAAGCATTAACAAATGAGATTTGTCGCGCTGTCAACATGGAACATCAGTTGACAACTGAAGGTTTCAGTGGTGAGAAACTCCTGAGTAATAATACTGTTGTGTACATGAACATTCCATGAGAAAGATGAGTTTGCTAGACCCCAATTTTCCATGTTCTCTCATCACTTTCCAAGTTTAGCCCCAACATATTTTTTGTGTGGTAAAAAAAAAAGTCATTAATATTAGTGTCACTCTTGCTGAAGACTGTTTATCTGTATGGGAGAGTCGAATGCACTTGTTGAAATCAGGGTTCGCAATGTCGGCGACATTTCGCTATTTTCCACCCTGGCGACACGAAATCTGGGGGTAAAATCCCAGA
>JAUPMG010274919.1:23358-33359 GCA_031762675.1 Pachysandra terminalis | reverse complement strand
ACAATCAAATTACGCAGTTTGACTCACATAACCTGTCTTTCAGGTGAACTTGCAAAAGTTCTGGCACGCCCGCGCACGCTTCAGCCCCACGATCGAGAGCGAGAATCACACATAGATCGGGGAAGCGAGTCGGAGTTGGCGCCATTTCGGACCAATACACTGATACAAATCAAAACAGGGTTTTCTGCTCCAACTGGAATATTGCGGCTGAGTTTGTGCACCCCCTATTACCTTTCGTAAATGATCCCCACCTCCTATTGGACAGATTATGCTTAATGTTGATGGATCTCTCAAGGGCTGTAGGGGTGGGGTTGGGGGCTTGCTCAGAAACCATTTGGGGGAGCTCCTAATAGTTTTCACGTTTTGTACTGAAGGTAGGAACAGCTTGTACCATGAGTTGCAAGCTATTCTCCTTGGATTGGACCAAACAATACTCCAGAACATCAACTCTGCAGAACATCAACTCGATAAATCTTGTTTCTGATTCGTCATTTGCTATCCAAGTGCTGAATTCCTCAACAGATAAAATCCCTTGGGAATATAGAGCGGTTGCTCAAGACATTAACACAAGGAGGCACCAATTACATTATTGCACCCTGACTCATAACTTCGGAGAAACCAACGCTGCGGCGGACTTTTTAGCTAACTTGGCTATTGTTTGGAATGAGATCCACTATTTACTTCCTTGGGATATGTCCCCTAGCTTCCTTAACATCCTTAATAAGGATGCTAAAGGCTGTTTGTACACTTAGATTGTAACATCTTCTCTTTCTTTCTCCTTTTATTTAATTTACCTTAAATTCCAGAAAAAAAGGAAGGAGAGAGAGAGAGAGAGAGGCTACCAGAAGAGGAGTGATGAGAAGGTAGGTTACTCTCCTGTCTGGGTGAGAGGAGCGATGGAGAAGTTAGAGCCAAAACGAAAGGTGTAAAGTTTTACTAAGGTTAAAACATCAAGGTTAAATGCAACACAAAATCGGATCGGGCTGGGCCAGTCTGGGCTGAAATATGGTTAGACCAAGCATGGACCTAAATAAAACTGGGTTTTGTAAATACGGGTTAATCAAGCCTGGCGGGCATAAGAAAGGAGCTTAAGCCCGATTACAAATGGACAGGCTAATCAGGCTCATTCGGGCTGGGCGGAAATTGCCACCCCTAGCCCCAACCAAGAACAGGTTATGGCATATTATGTGCACAGGGAGACATAAATTGCTACTCTTGAAAGCTTGCGTAGGCAAGATCCAAACATGGGATTTTTTATGCCGGATGGGAATAAATATTGAGAATGTTCGTCCCCTATGTTTAGAGCAACAGGAAACCTCAAAACACATCTTCATGCAATGTACGTGGATGCGAGCACTATCGTTTGACCTGCCACTCTCAATTCAGGTATTACCCCCAGATACCACTATCATAGAATGGATCCAGTTAGTATGGAACTAGGACAGAAATCAATCCCTGGAAAAGAGCGTACTCTGTGTGTGTGTGTGCATTCACTTTCTGAGAATCCTAGCATACCCATAACAATTTGGTTTTCAAGGGAACTTAATCATATCTTCAAAAGGCAATTACAATTATATCAAACAGCTGAAATGAATTTTCTTTGGCAACAAAATCTAAAAGCAGGAGAAGCCCTCAAGAGGAAATTTATGTGCAATGAACAGACCACCTAGTGAGTGTCTTAAAGTCAATTTTGATGGTGCGGAAAGAGGAAACCGGGGTCATGCCGGTGCTACTGTTGTTCTTCGCAACTCTAACAGCAACTCCATTGCAGAGGAGGGAACTTTCTCAAAGGAAGAAAATGCAATCAGGGCAGAAATACAAGCAGTATTCATAAGTGTGAATGCAAGACAGTGTGCAACCTCAGCAATTTGGATCGAAGGGGACAACAAGGCTGTGATCCAGTGGATCACGGATTTAGAACCAAACCCACCGTGGCAACTTAGAAGCCTAATATGGACTATCAAGGATTGGATCGCAGGATTCCAGCAATGCAAAATTAGTCACATGTATAAGGAAGGAAATCAAGCGGTTGATAAGCTTGCCAGCTGGGTAGTAGACAATCAAATGACACAGCAAAGGGTTGGACACTTACCTAGCTGTCTAACTGATGTAATTAGAGATGACCAATTGGGAAGGGGCAGCGACCCTGTAGTCCATTTCATAAATAAAATTATCTTCCAGAAAAAATTAAAAAATAGCAGTCTTTGGCTTACCAATTTGAACCAGTTCTATCCCCAATTAGGATTGGTACGTTGATGCCGGATTTGTCCTGTACTTGAAATCAACCCTCGGGGGCTTATGATGCAAGTAGTCCAGCGAAGGTTTGGTTCCTTGGTCTTTTCCAACAGATAGCCTAAGCTGGTGCAACAACTGCATTATCTCTGGTGGTCTTTCTCCAAATAAGGGCTAAACGACGGAGGTTTTGTGTCAAGGGGGATAGTGTCTCTAAGAGAGAGTGGTGTGGTGGATTAGACATATATACTAAGGAGGAACCTCGAGCAGTAAGATACTCAGCTTGAGTGTCCTCATGTTCTAATCCCTCTTCCTCGCGTTCTTCCCCTGTTTATAGGGAGAAAGGAGGAGGAGGAGCATATCAGTTGTTGTAACACATGGGTAAACCTGGATATATTAATGACAAATCTCTTGTCGTGTATACGAGGTCGTATACAAACAGTGCTTAAGTGGACATGTGTCACGTTGTACGTGGTTTCGTGACCTAAAATCTCAATCCCACCAACCCTAAGAATTGCCAAATTTCCCCTTTTGAAGACTGAGGTAATTACGTCAAGGAAGCTTCAGAACTTAAGGTATTTCATACTTGTGAGGATGGTGTCGATGAGACTGAGTGATTTTCTTGTCATGCAGACAGACCTTGTGAGAGAAGGTGATCGGTGCGCAGCACTGGCATCTTTAAGCGTATTATTCATAATTATTAGTCTTTGAGTGGTGTTTGAATGAATTAATTAATGTATAATTTATAATTGTGCAGGTTTGGGAGCGTTCGAGAAAATTCAGATTAAAGACGGATCGGATCAAGCTTAAAAAGAACAAAAGCAGAAAAATAAGAAGAACAGACCCACAAACAAGACCCGCCAACCAAGCCCGCCGACCGAGCCCGGTTCAACCCAATTCGTTTTTGAAGGTTTAATGCGTTTTGGGAAAAGATAAATTCATTTTGGCATTTGGGCAAAAGAAGGAATTAGAAAGAAGTGGAGGGCGAGAGTTTAGAAACAAAAAAAATGCGAAGACCAAATTGGGAATTGGAAAGGGAATAAAAAAAGAAATTGAATTGGCAAGGGAGGAGAGAGAACCAAACTAGTTCAAAAGGAGAGTTTTTGAAGAGATTATATTATATTGGGGAAGAAAACAAGAAGGCCGAATTGGCTCAAAAGGAAAGGATGAAACCAAGTTCAGCTGAACGTGTTAGGGAGAAAAAAGAGATTGGGAGTAAAAGAGGGAGGAGAATGGATTGCCAATCGAAGAGGGTTGAGAGCGAGAAGGAAAAAAAGGGTGTGCGATTGAAGGAGGCGAGCCAGCTACTGAGAAGAAAATAGGAGAAGAAGAGAAGAGGAAGCAAGAAGAACCTTCATCCATGAAGATCTTCATAAATGCTTCTTTGTCTTCATCATCCATGAGCAGCTAATCTCCATTCTAGGGTTTCAACGAAACCCTAGCCAAGTAATTATGGCTTTATTGATTTAATTTGTGGTTTGATCTGATTTGTCTTATATAGATTGCTTAACCTTGAGAATTACTTTTATAGTAATTGATTTTATAGTTCTAATTAATTTCTTGCAATTTATATTGATATGCTTGGAATATATTTTACTTGACGTTAAGATTCAAACTTGTCTAAGTCTTGTATGAGATGGTTTTGCAATGATTTTATTTGAATGAGAAATTGAGGATTAGATAATTCATGCTTAGAGAAGACAAGTTGTCTTACAACCCTAGTTTAGTGTAATTAGTGTATACAACTTGTGCCAATCGAAGATGGGTTATGCTATGATTCATTTCCCATTATCATTCTTGGAATTGGTGAGACTTGTAGTCAAAACCCAATTAGGTTTACAAATTAATCAAATGCCCTAGATTAGATTCGTTGCCCATAGTTAGGAGGTTAGTGGTGGATTTTAACCCTAGACCAATTCTCTCTTGTCATAACTTCCCACTTTCAATTCATTGCATTTAATTCCCTTTATTCAATTAATTCTTAGTTTAAAAGAACAATCAAATCCTGTTTTGAACTAACTAGAAATCAAGTAGCTTAATTGAGTCAATTGTCACAATCCTTTGGGTACGATACCCTTGTACTTGTCGAGCTACGATAGAACTCGTGCACTTGCGAGGTGTTCTCATTTTGAAACATCATGTTTTTGGCTACGTTGCCAGGGACTGTTTGTATGATTGCTTAAATTAAGAGATTTGACATCCAAATTATTTACTAGTTTAGGTTTTATTTTATTTTTTTGTGTTTTAATTTTTATTTCTTTTTGCTAATTACAGATTTTTCCTTGCATTTAGCGGCTTAAGTTGATCTTGACAAATGGTTGAAGTACATTACAAGAGGTAAGTATTCCTACTTGTTAGTTGTTGTTGTTAGGTTGCATTGTTGAGATTGCATTGGAGTTGAGTGTTTTGTGTTTGAATTGTGTATGTATGGGCGTCGGTCACTGCACCCCATATTGAGACCCATTGACCTCACACACACTAGAACACTTCACCCAACACAACGGCTGAAGAAGAGGAAGCGCCAAAAACACTTGGGGATCAATTTGCCCCAACCACTTTCACCTAACCATTATGCATTAGACTACCCAATGTCACAGCCAACCAATTTGAAATTAAGGCGAGCACTATCCAAATGCTCCATTCCTTTTATGGTTTGGCTCATGAGGACCCATACAAGCATTTGGAGTTCTTAGAAAATTGCACAACTTTTCAATTGGCCCACTTTACGGCTGATGCCGTATGCCTACGACTCTTCCCATTCTCACTCAAGGATAAGGCCAAGTATTGGCTTTGTTCTTTGGAACCCGACTTAATCACCACTTGGCACCAAATGCAACAAGAGTTCCTAAAGAGATACTTCCCCATAGGAAATACCAACCAAAGTAGGCGGGCTATCACTAGCTTCGCCCAACTAGGGGGAGAACTTTTTCACGAGAGTTGGGAGAGGCTGAAGGACCTTCATAGGAAGTGTCCACATTACAGTGTCCCTAAGTGGCAATTGGTGCAGTGCTTCTATGATGAACTCGCAGAGTCCAATAGGCAGATGGTAGATGCATCTTGTGGGGGGACATTCTTAAGAAAGAACGAGGACCACGCTTGGGAACTCTTTGAGAACCTGAGTGATAATTCACTTTAGCATGCCAGATATTTAGATTGGTCAAACTAAATCATGTCGGGATTCCCATCGGCCGGGGTGGGGTTAAGTTGGCAAGCTATCTTGGTTTGCTAGCTCGGGATGCCCAGATATTTAGTTGTCGGCTAGCACGCATTTGTCATTGGAACTTCCAACGGACAGCTTTTTTTTTTGGTCAAGTTTAAACACTGACTTTTTTAAACGCGTTTTTTTTAAAAAAAAACGTAAAAAACAAGTTTTAAACGATATCTAAAAAAAACACATTTTTTTTGCTTACAAAACGTTTTAAATGAAGTTTTAAACGTTTATGCAATAAAAGCGTTTTTTTTTCAAAAAAACGCCGTTTTAAACGGCATTTTGCTAACAATGATAGCAATTGATTATCATTATATATGTTCTATGTAGTTGCTCTTCATATGTTTACTATTTTCATCCTTCTTTGTTCCAGGTTTTGTATCACATCTCCCATGAACATATCCTCTAGAAACAAGTTTTTGTAAACTCAATTGTATCTCAGAATTCCAATTCAATTAGTCTACTGTCTCCTTCATATTCACACCAAGGTTTTAATAGTAGTAGACATCTGATCAATTCCCTCAATTTCTGTTTGTGTTCAAAGTTATTGTCACTTTTGGTAGGCTATTTACATTAATTATTTCCTTTCTATATAGATATCCCGTGAAGCTGTTCTTCTACATATATTTTATAGGCTCATAAATCTCTATCAAGGCCCAGGCTCATTAAAAATTTATAGGCTCAGCACGAGCACTCATTCATGAACATAAATTACTTTAATATCTAATAGTGAATAGTTCTAAATTTGTACTATTTTCACTATCTAAATGCTCCGAGCTATATCACATTTTTTCCTACTCATATATTTGTTGTATGCATGCAGACGGATATAGAGTAGGCTAGGACATCGCTCCCAAAGGGATCGCAGGACAGCACCGGCCACGATGACTCCTATGCACAGGTCATGGGATCCGAGATGCACAGTCGTGTTCGCGGGATGGGGATGGGACATACACCATCAAGGTTGTTGCCGGAGTCTCAGGGGAGCACGACTACAGAGGCGGAAGTTGCTACCTTGCGATTTGGTCTAGAGGAGGTGAATGTTCAGCTGGCTTAGAAGGATGAGGAGATTGATCGGTTTGCTTCTATCCAAGCCGAGACGAGCACTACGCTAAGTATTGTCCAGACCGAGCATAGTGCTCAGCTAGCTGAGTTACAATGCTTGGTATTGAGCTTAATTCGTCAGCAGGTAGAATCTATATCAACATGTCTATAGTCTTTAGCTATATATTTGATATTTACTTTAATATAACCATGATAACTAAAACTAGTTTATATAATTTGTATTGTAGGGTGGAGGAGACCAACAGCGGCCTGGAGGTGTTGATCATCATGATCCATAGCGACTTTTGCTATCCATGCTATGTACGATCCCTTTTGGCATTGTACATATTACCTTGGATGCTTGTATATTTTATTATGATTTAATGTAATAGACTTAACCTTGGACATTTTTATGATAATTAAGTTTTTTTTATGGGTTTACTTGTAGGCTTAATTGAATGGTGTTTTTTCTTCTACAGGATTCATACAAATTGAATTGTATTTATTTGCAGGTTTGTAATCTTATAGAAATAGGAAAATTATTATAAAAAAAAATAGATGTTTCACGGCGGTCTTACAAAACCACCGTTAAATATTAGCTTCCCCGGCGGTCCAAACTGCCGACTAATGGCTGGCATAAATTATTAATAACCCATTTAACAGTGGTCTATGAGTGTCGACCATTAAAAACTAATTCACGGCGGGCGTAAACCCGCCGTCTATAACACATTTTTACAAGGGTTACGGACCGCCGGCTAATATTCAATAATGAACAGCGGTTTTGGGACCGCCGTCCATGTAGACTGACTCGGCGCCATATAGTATATAATAGCAGTTTGGGAACCGCCGACCATAGATCAACCATTTGTCAGCAGTCCTTATAGGACCACCGTCCTGTCCCCCGCGATTGCATTCCCTCGCCAAGGATAGGACGGGGTCTCCTGGACCGCCAAGAAAGGAAAGGACGGTGGTCCTTATTGGTTTGCCAGCAGTTTAGGACCGCCGGCAAAAACCATGTATTTTGTAGTGAGTCCACATTCGCCACAGCCTTGTCAATCCTTTCCTTAATCCTTTGCAGGCCCTGTGGGCTATTAGTCCAGGTGAAGTTTTGTCAGTGAAGCCCGGATCCATGAGATTGTTCTGAGTCATGAAATTATCAAATGCTGAGGCCTGACTAGGACGGAAGGTGGAACCCCCTGGTTTATCCTTAAGGTTGGCGACAGTGTTAAAAGTCCCCAACAATCATCCGGGGCAAAATCATGGTTTGACCAATTTTCTGCAGGTTGTCCCAAAGAATGTCACGTGTACGAGGATTCGGACTACCATAGACAGACGATAGAATCCAGTCCATTCCAGCCAGAATGACCTTAATAGCGGCGTGAATAGATTGTGGAGTGTTGGTTGATGATATCCACCTCCAGCTCCACCTCCACCTCAGTATCCTGCCAAAGGAACCAGAGAGCTCCTTTAAAGCCAGCAGGATCGACTTTAAAAACATCTTTAAAGCCGATCTCCCTAATAACTTGAAGAGCATGATCCCCAGAGATGCGTGGCTCCGAGATGAGAATGATAGTTGGACGGTAAGTAATAATCATGTCTCTCAATACACATTTAAAACGTTTGCCACCAGCACCTCTAGCATTCCATGCGATGATCTTCATCTGGTCCAGTGTTTGAAGAAGAGGAAAAATTGCAGACCTTCCTTCTGAGTTGTTTGTAGCACTGGATATATTGTTCCGTCCTTGACGTCGGGATGATCAGGATTCTGCCCCTTTGGAGCTAATAAAATTTCGCAGGCGCTCTCCTCTCCTTGATGCTGAGACGAGAACTTCATGGTGGCGCTGATACTTCCCAGTCCTGAGATAGTTTGTATGACGATGCGGGATTCTAGCCCTGGACCGAGCATGGCTTCGAGAGATCTAGACTTCCCAGGGTCAGCAGAGTTGTATTGGGAAGGTGGTGCATGGAGGGTATGAGGGGTGGAGGAAAGCCCAGTTGAAATGTTGCATCGGTTAGGGTTAGAAACCGACGCCTGAAGTCCTGTGCTCGCCTCCAAAGTTCGGCTGCTAGAGTCATTACTTCGTCTGGAACTATCCTCGGCTCCTGTCCTTTCTCCGGGCAACTGGCTTTGAAGGAAGTGAGGAGATGCATCATTTCGATCTGGTGGTATTGGACACAAGCTAGAGCTTCCGCCGGTGTTGATACATGATTGGGGATTGCGGAACTGATCCACTATGGGTGCTGGTTCTGTTGTTGATTCGTCCTTGGAAACTTGAGATTTTCCTTTGCATGCTTTCTTAACAGTTATGATGTTACGCTTATTTAGCGTTGTTTTTGTATCTTTGTTACTAGTTCTTTTGCCAATGCTGTTACTTAATATTTCAGTTTTTCCATCTACCAGTAGATGAAGTATCATTACAATTATCTTGACGGCCAGGGTAATCAGAAAGCGGTGGCTGGGCGATGTGATGGACTGGAGAGCTTCATCGTCCGGCAACTGTGCATCCATATCTTGAGTCGGTTCTTTAGTGGCTGATTTCTCCGGCTGCATTAAATTCACATAAGAAGGGCAATAAGAAGGAGTAATAGATCGGGGAAGGGCAGGATCTAGTGTTGATGTGACCATCATATCACTACTGATTGATATGGGGAATCTAAAAGAAATCTGATTAGCATCATGTGATGTGCCACAGCTCCAATAGATTTGACTCTCCATATTTTATGGTGTAATTTATGACCGTTGGTTCTGCCATTAGATGGCTTCTCATTGGATAATGAGTCCTGGTCTTGTCCATGCAGAATATCGAAATTATTTTTATCAGGGTTATGAGCCCGACCCGGTTTAGGGTGAGGACCGGAACTTTTATCTTCGTTTTTACCCGAGGATCTTTTAGGTTTGCGTCTGGTTACTTGGAGCCATGGGCCATAGATGTTGGGGTATGGTGTTACTGAATTTGCAATCTGATTCTCCACCTGTTCAGGCAAGATGCTCGGGTGTTTGATAATACTAGGGCAACTGTTTTCTTTATGGCCAATAAGGCCAGAACTAAAGCAGATAACGTGAGCACCTTCATACTCAACTTTCTGTCAGAATTTACCTAGTCGCACCCTAACAATAAGAGGTTTAGAAAGGTTATATTGGATTCACACTCGGGCAAAACGTCCCCTGTTAGCTTGGGCAGTAAACATATTAACCGTGAGAGGTTTACCCAGTTTTTCAGCTATCTCAAAGAGAGCTTCCTTGTCAAAGTATTCAATGGGAAGAAAATATGGAGAGATTACAGAATGGGCTCTCTTGCTCAGAAAACCCCTAATATCAAAGACTCCTACAAACTCGAACCGGGTCGAGTCAAAACTCACCATGAATTGGGTCGGGTAACCTGATCAGTGGGTCGCCCACCGGGATTGAATTCGAGACACCCACTTTACATTAATAATAAGAGATTTCTTCCATTGCTTACGAATGGGCCGGGATCTTCTGTGAGTAGAAGTCCTCTGAGTGCCCTGTTGTGGTGAG